>OZ026516.1:64675812-64945129 GCA_964019695.1 Loripinus fragilis
TCCAATGGAACTTTGTCCATCAGAAAGGGCCAATGTTTAAACAAAAATGAATAAAAGTAGTTTCTTTTTGGTGTTTGAAATGGATTTTTGATATTATTTGTACATTTCGTCTTCTAATCAATGGTTAAAATTACAACATTCAATGTTTATTAGCTCACCTGAGCCGAAGGCTCCGAGGTGAGCTATTAGTATACCAGTGACTCCGGCGTCCGTCGTCCGTCCGTCGTCCGTCCTGCAACATTTTCAAACATCTTCTCCTCTGAAACCACTGGGCCAATTGAACTCAAATTTCATATGGAGACTCCTTAGGATGGGGGAACGAAAGTTTGTTCAAATGTTCCTGGTAACATGACCAAGATGGCCGCCATGCCCATATATGGTAAAAACCCTTTAAAAATCTTCTTCTCCAGAACCAGAAGGCTGATGACCTTGGGACTTGGTATGTAGCATCAGGAATTTCGGGCCTACCAAGTTTGTTCAAACAATGATCCTAGGTTGACCTTGACCTACTTAACGTCAAGGTCAAATTTGCTTCCTAATAGATTTAAAGCTGCATAGTCTGTAACTTTTGATCTTTTAATTTTAGATCTAATGTTTCTATTTTTCAAGAACACAGAAAAAAAACTAAAATTAAGGCATACATTTTACCAATTTTGTAAATCTTAACAACTTATCAGTATCAAAACAACGGTATTTATGATAAAATTAGCTGTCTATAATTATTGGAGGGACGCAAATAATTACCAACAAGAGTAAAACACACCTGTTTTTATGAGATAATTCACTTTTCCTTGCAGTTTTCAGCTATAGTGAACAGATTTATTGTAAAAAGATAACTTAATTCTACTTTTACAAATGATTTAAAAAGAAAATAAAAAAATTCGAAAAATGTTCATAGTTGAAGACCTAGTCTCTTTAAATGGGAATTTTTTTGAAAAGTTGATTTTTTGAATACTGTTAAAGCCAAAGTGATTATTCTTACTTGATATGTTGAAACTAATGAGACAATGGCTATAAATAAGTTTCAAAGGTCAAGGTTGACCTTTGCCCTTTCAGCCAAGGTCGCTCATATTGTGGTCCCATCAATATATTTAAACATGTTTCCTCACAAACCATTGGCCCAATTGAGCTCAAATTTCATATGAAGACTCCTTATGATAAGTCAGCCAAAATTTATACAAAATATTTTGGTCACATGACAAAGATGGCGGCCACGCCCATATATGGTAAAAACCTTTTAAAAATCTTCTTCTCCAGAACCAGAAGGCCAGTGACCTTGAGACTTGGTATGTAGTATTGGGGATGTGGGGCCTACCAAGTTTGTTCAAATGATGATCCTAGGATGACCTTGACCTACTTAACCTCAAGGTCAAGTTTGCTTCCTAATGCATTTGAATGGAAAATTGAATTGAAAAAGTTGATTTTTTGAATACTGTGGAAGCCAAAGTCATTATTCTCACTTGATATGTTCAATCTAGTGGCTATTAATAAGTTTCAAAGGTCAAGGTTGATCTTTGACCTTTCAGCAAAGGTGGCTTATATTGGAGTCCCATCGACATATTAAAACATAGTTTTCTCAGACAATTCTTGGCCAATTGAAACCAAATTTCATACGACAACTCCTTATGATTGGTAAGCCAAAACTTATACAAATTGGTATGGTCACATGACTAACATGGCCACCATGCCCTTATATGGTAAAAACTCTTTAAATCTCTTCTTCTCTGGAACCAAAAGGCCATTGGCTTTGGCACTTGGTATGTAGGATTGGGGATGTGGGCCCTACCAGGTTAGCACAAATGATGAATCTAGGTTGACCTTGACTTACTTGATGGCAAGGTCAAATTTGATTCCTTATGCATTTATATGGAGAAAATCCTAAAATGTTCATTTTCTATAACTGAGCCGAATTCATTAAAGTTAAACCTATTGAGACAATGGCTAATTTAGTACCAAATGTCAAGCTGACCTGTGACCTTTTATCCAAGGCCACTCATTTGGACTGCCACATACCTATCTAAACATCTTTTTCTCAGAAATCACTGGGCTGTTTGATGGATTATTCATTAGATTGTTTAGGTCACTTGACCAAAATGTATATGGTAAAAAAAAAATTGTTCCATTATAAGCTGTAGTTAACCTTGACCTATTTTAACATTATTAAGAAGATCAGGTGAGCGCCTCAGGACCTTCAGGTCCTCTAGTTTGATAATTGGTGGCAGGAGAAAATTGATGATTTTGGATGGCAGGGGACAAAAATATTTCAATATTGCACTTCGTGACTTGTTCTGCAGGACGATTGACTTACAATTTTCACTCGTCCTGCAAACACATGCACTTGTCCTTTAAAAGCATATGCAATAAAGAACATAAGGAAGTAATATCTTTAACTAACAAAGTTCCTTATATCACTGCTAAAATGATATTACCCAGTTTCAGAACTGCATCCCATATACTGACAACAGTCAATACTCAGTAAATGCTAGTTTCACCCTCAGATTTTTCACCCTCACCTTCCAGTAATTCTTCCCAAAGCACTTGTCCTACATGACGAGTGCTATGTGAAGAATTACTCGTCCTTTCTAGATTTCACTTGTAATTATGAGCGGACGAGTGGAATTTTTGTCCCCTGGATGGCCATAGTAGTTAAGCTCAAATTACTCGGACTGTAAAACCATATGCAAAAAAAAAAAAAACAGTTCCAAATCAGACTGCTCCTACAACATACCTTTTGATTAGTGAGATTTCTGTGTAGTACTCAGAAGATATCTTTTGATAAAATATAAGTGAAATAATTCAGAAACAGACTGATCTGAGGCTTTGCTAGTCACACATACCACATTGTTGGAAATCTCATGTTGTGGCTCAAATCATCTTGGTTGTTAACAGATAGTTTGACAGAATATCATTTATGGTAGAGTGCTTGACTCTGGATCAAGGGGTTGCGAGTTTGAGCCTCACCAGCATCACTGTGTTGTGTCCTTGAGCAAGACGTATTAATCCTTGCTCAGTACTGGTTCAACCCAGTAAGACCTGTCCGCACATAACTGAAAAAATGTTGACTGGGAAGTAAAGAATCATACAAAGTAATATAACTAGGATGAATTAGTCCAGATCATAAAATAAAATATTCTGTTTTAGAAATTCAGCGCTTAACTTTTTGCATGCAGTGTAGTTTTTCATGCTTATTTGTTGTCTGCTGACTTTTTTCGAAATTAACTTTTTCAAAAAATACTTTCATGAACACCATCAGAGTGTCAATCAGTTTGGATCCCGATCAGGACTGACAGAATGTCGGTCCTGATCTGGGTCCAAACTGTTTGCAGAGGTTATCAGCAGACAACAAAAGTTGGCCCAAGCAAGGAAAATGTTAAAGAGTTAAAGGTGTAGGGTTGCTGCGAGTATCGGAGTACTTGGATATTCACAGATCTGACTAGAAAATCGAGTACAAATCACTTATTAACAATGGCAGAGGGCTATAGAAATTCACGGTTCGATCTGTGAATCGTTACTCATGAATCATGGATAGGATCGGATTGCCACTTGCCCAACGATCCACAGCTCTATAAAGGTGTAAGCTAGAGGAGTGAAATAATTTTTAATTTACAGCTGAATGGTCAATACTCATTGGAATCTTTAATCTTTATCTAGCTCTTTGTCTATGCCTACAGGTGTTGTTTGCTGATAACCTTTGCAAACAGTTTGGATCCTGATCAGGCCCAACAAAATGTGTGGCCTAATCTGGATCCAAACTGATTGACACTCTGATGGTATTCCTGAAAGAATTTTTTGAAAAAGTTGATTTTGAAAAAAATCAGCAGACAACAAAAAATCTTGCACAATCACCCAGTAGGCAAAGAGCTAGGATACTGTATGTTTCCATGGGTGAAAGTTTTCAGAATTAATCCTGAATTCAGGATTTTGAGGCTGACTTTCCACAGAAAGTCAGCCTCAAAATGCTGAATAAGGGAGATAATAATACCTTCTCTGATTAATTTTTAGATAATCTAAACACAATAAACCATTCAAACATGAAATTATTAATATTTGTAGGCATCCTGCAAGTTTAAAAATTTGAATTTCTAAAGTTCAGGTTTTGAGAAATTTTGAACTTTCACCCATGTGTTTCAGATGAGTGGTGTGGACAGCTCCGATGACTGGTCTGGAAGTGAGGAGGAGGAGGAGGATGAGGAGGAAGACACTGATGTGTCCTGGGAAACTGAGGGGGAGGAGTCAGCTGACACAGAGGAGGAGCCAGAGGAGGAGTCAAAGAAGAATAGCCCGTAAATATTGTTTCTCTTGACCAGGAAGTTTTATAGCTTAGCTCCTATCAGGCACAAAAACTGGTAAATGAAAAATTTTCCAGGTCGGTGAAAATTAAAGTCAGGGTATTTCATTTTCAGTCAGGGAAATTTAGAAAAAAAATGAAGAAAAAAAAAGTCAGGGAATTTAAGCATTTTCCAAAAAAAGTTACTAGTTTTCCAGGTCAGGGAAAAGTCAGGGAATTTCATTTTTCAGTCAAGGAAATTTAGAAAAAAATGGAGAAGAAAAAGTCAGGGAATTTAAACATTTTCCAAAAAAGTTACTAGTTAAGGACATATGCTAGTAAATACTTCCCATATTGAAATATTTTCAATACTTTGCATACAGTTTGTTTAATGCATGGGCTATCCATTTATGAAATAAAAAGAATATGTCACCGTGCTTATTTTTTCAGAATCTCATATTGAAGTTTACAGCATTTGACCAATTTTCTAGAAATATAAAATAATAACACTAGTCCTAATTATCGAGCTAAAACGGTTGTAATCTTCAGCCAGCTCCTTCTTTTAACTTAAATTACTACCCATGACCTCAAACTTTTAAGAAAATGTGCATGTTTACTTGTTATCCCATGCTGTGACAAGATACTGCATGATATATTTTGGCAATTTGTCAAAAATGGAATTTGTTTTTAGAATAAATTATGTATAAAAAAATCTGATATTGAAAATCTTGAAAATTTATTTTTAATTCATGGACTATTATAATACCTTTCAGAAAAAAGAATAAAAATCTGGGGTCGCCGAACTAATTCTCTTTCTAGAGGGCCAAATTTAACCCCACCCCCATAGGTTTCATGCGTAATTCAATATAAAAAGTTCGGGGTTGACCATTTCGTTAGTTTTGATGATGCCATTTTACTAGTATATGAAGTAATTTAGCATTAAAATGTTAAAAAAGAAAGAAAAACACACTGAAAATATGTGCGCATCCGGGAATCGATCCTGGTCCTCTGGCCTTGTAGCCAGACACGCTAACCACTAGGCCACGAGGTCAGGTCGTGCGCCGCTCTAAATAACCATACAAATAGTATAGACTCGGCCACTATCGTATTCGTAACCAGGGTTATTGTGTACGTCGTTTGATTTTGACTGAGCTACATTTATCTGTCTTTAGTGCTGAGACGATCATTTCTGAAAAGATGTCAATAGATATTTCGAACACACTTTAATTAGTTATTTTGTGAAGAAAATGTCGGAACACCGACATGACATAAGAATATCGGAAGCTGTGTTGATCCGAATCCGTTAAGGATCGAAAGTCAGGACCCAGACAACTTTCCCCAT
Source organism: Loripinus fragilis (assembly GCA_964019695.1). Classification (NCBI taxonomy): domain Eukaryota; kingdom Metazoa; phylum Mollusca; class Bivalvia; order Lucinida; family Lucinidae; genus Loripinus; species Loripinus fragilis. Next base: position 64,681,422 of record OZ026516.1, read on the forward strand.
TTGCAGACGCGGGAAAGGTGCGCATTGGAAATAGCCGCATATGTCTTTAACAGGCTTCTGGAAATTGCAATTTATGTTCAGAAACATTCCTTTTCTAATATACATAGTTTAAGATTTTTCTTTAAAGATTATATGTAAAGATTTGACCAGTAACCCCGCATAATTACAAAATCATATAAAAACAGTATGGATAGGTTATCCATGGGTTCATGGAACAAGACGGCCCTTTTGAGTTGCCACAACTTATGTTTTGGTTGAGAAATAAGAAAATTGTTTTTACAATCTCTAAAATTACTTAGCTAAAGCCCTGGTTATGCAGTAAAACCTGTGTAAAATGTCTACTAAAATAGACAAAACAAAGATCTTAATGACAAATGGTAGCTTAATGAAGGTCAAAAGTATTGCAGAATGCTTCTGCAATACTTTTGACCTGCATTAAGCGATAATTAGTCTTGAAAACCAATTTTCAGCTCACCAGAGCCGAAGGCTCAGGGTGAGCTTATAGTATGGGACTCAAGCCGGCGTCCGTGCGTGCCTCTGTCCGTCCGTGCGTGCGTGCGTCCACACTTTCAAACATGAATATCTCTGAAACCAGCTGGCCAATCATAATCAAATTTCATCAGGAGCATCATTGGGGTGGGCGATCGACTGCATTAGGTTTTGGGTAAGATCGGATCAGAACATTGGTTTCCATGGCAACAGATAGCTCCAATAGGGTTATAATGGGGAAAATCTTGTGACCACTCTAGCTCCTTCATTTTTGATTTCTTCTTCTTTATTCTTGCAGGTAACAAGGACAACCATAAAATCTCGAATGGGTTCGAAATTAGGCAGGATCCGACTAGGGACCTATGAGTTAGCTGCCTTTGAGCGTCTAGAAAATTCCCCATAGACTTATAATAATAGGAGAAATGTTGTGACCACTCTAGTACCTTCATTTTTGGATGGATCTTCTTCATTCTTGCAGATAACAAGCCCGGATAACAAGACCAACCATAAAAGCTTGGATGGGTTTGAATTTCGGCAAGATTCCATCACTGACTTCGGAGTTAGCTGCCCTTGAGCGTCAGAAAAATTAATGAATAATTTTGTGACCACTCTAGCTCCTTCATTTTTGATTGGATCTTCTTCATTTTTGCTGGCAACAAGTAAACGCATAATATCTCGGATGGGTTTGAAATTCAGCAGGATCTGACCAGGAACTTATGAGTTACCTGCCCTTGAGCGTTTAGAAAAATCCCCATAGACTTATAATGGGAGAAATATTGTGACCACTCTAGTGCTTTCAATTTTGAATGGATCTTCTTCATTCTTGCATACAATAAGGACAACTATTAAAGCTTGGATTAGTTTGAATTTCGGCAAGATTCCATCACTGACTTCGGAGTTAGCTGCCCTTGAGCATCAGAAAAATTAATGAATAATGTTGTGACCACTCTAGCTCCTTCATTTTTGATTGGATCTTCTTCATTCTTGCAGGCAACAAGTAAACCCATAATATCTCTGATGGGTTTGAAATTCAGCAGGATCCGACCAGGGACTTATGAGTTACCTGCCCTTGAGCGTTTGGAAAAATCCCTATAGACTTATAATGGGAGAAATATTGCAACCACTCTAGTGCTTTCAATTTTGAATGGATCTTCTGCATTCTTGCATACAATAAGGAAATCTATTAAAGCTTGGATGAGTTTGAATTTCGTCAAGATCCCATCACATATTTTTATTTTGGAGTTAGCTCCCCTTGAGCATCTTAAAAATTAATGAAAAATGTTGTGACCACTCTAGCTCCTTCATTTTTGATTGGATCTTCTTCATTCTTGCAGGTAACAAGGACAACCATAAAAGCTTGGATGAGTTTAATTTAAAGTAGAACCAACTTTAGACTGTGGAGTTAACTTCCCTTGAGCATCATAAAAAATCTGCATAGACTTACAATGGAAGATCTGTTGTGACCACCCTAGCACCTTCATTTTTGAATGGATCTTCCTCATTTGTAGGTAACAAGGACTTCCATAAAAGTTTGAATGACTTTGATTTTCCGCCACACCCATCCACCAGCTACAGAGTTAGCTGCCCTTGAGCATCTAAAATATAACTATATAATGTTGTGACCACTCTTCATTTGATTTTCTTCATCCCTGTAGGTTACCAGGACATACATAAAAGTATGGATGAGTTTGAATTTCGGTCAGATCCCATAACTGACTACGGAGTTAGCTGCCCTTGAGTAACTGAAAACTACACTTTCACCATGTTTCCAATGCTATTTTTATTCTGATCTTTTTAATACTTGCAGATAACTAGAACCGGCATAATATCTTATGTTTTGGAATTAATTCCTGGTTACTGTTTCAAGTTCAGAGTTATCTGCCTTTGAGCATTGTAAATTATGGTGTCTCCAAACATTATGCTGGTTCCATGTTGAGCGATCATTGCCAATTGGGCTACTTGTTGGTCTTTTTGAGTATGGGCGTTTTACACAGGTTTTACTGTAGTTGGTATAAATGGGCTACAGTAAATGTTCTAAAATGTTGAACACTAGTTGGCTGCCAGAGAGGTCTAGACAAACAGTGCAGACCCAGATCAGACTGCTTCTGAAGAAGCATTATCAGGACCGGGGTCTTCCTGTTTGCTATACTGACATGCATTATGTGAATTTAAGCCATGATAACCAACATTCTAATGCACTTGCTTTTGTAACGCGACTTCTGATTTGATAACGTCAAAAATTTGCGACAGTGTATCCTGCGATATACTGCAGGAAACATTTTGACGTCATTAATTACGTCACATTTTGTTAGATGACATGCGGCATTATGCAGCTTGCAACGCTCCAATTTGAGACGAAACTGCAGAAGGGCATTAGAATGGGGTTACCTGTATTCAACATTTTCATTTGGGGAGGTATATCATAGGATATACTTTCCGAAATAACGTTTTACCACTCCACTCGCGCGTCACCGTAAAACTAAATTTCCGACAGTATATCTGACGATATACCTCCCCAAATGTAAATTTTGAATACAGTTATCCCCTAATTTTATTCAAGAACAGAAATAGAAAATTGTTCAAAATTTTAGAAGAGCTACTGTAATATAGGTTTGTTTTTCAGGAATAAACCATTATGGGTTTGTGATGATGCAAAGAAGAAAGATTTAGATGAACTGTTACAGAGGGTACAAGCAGCAGTCACTGGGTTGTTGGATGTTTTTCTGAACGTTCCTGGACCTTTCTTCAAAAATTCTAAACTAGTTTTCCAAGACATCCTCGCAATATTTAAGAGATGTAAGGAAATGGAGAGGATAATGAAATCCTCTTACTTTAATGAGCCAGAGATATCTGATCTAATTTCGGAGATAAAAGATGAGTTACGCAAAGAGAATACATCAAAGTTAGCTAGACATGTAGCTTCATTGTACAAATACAGAACTCTTGCTCTGTCAGACATTGAAGACATAGACAAAGGTACAGGAGAAAAAGCTACGAATGAAAAAGATGAGCATGTAGGACCAGATAAAGGAGAGAATTTAGATGGCTCTGGAGCTATGACTGAGGGAAACAGTTGCAAAGCAGATTCAGGGAGCCTGGATCTAACTGACGACGGTGACTCAGGGGCTGTTGCTTCTGGTGGTATTGATGACAGTCCCTTGAAAGTAGAGGAAGAAGCAACCAGACAAAAATTGAAAAAGGCTATACTGGATTATCGCACACATATAGAAGACCCTCTTCTGCAAATAATATTTGATACCTCATTACATTTAGGAGTTGTTAGGACTGCACAAAAGAAGCTCGAAAATAAAAATGATACTCAAGAAAAACGGGATTGTGTTAATAGTGTGGATCATCAATCAGAAGGTATACTGACTGAAAAGATGAAAGATATGTCCAATAGACCTGTGAATGATCAATCAGTGGAAGAAGTTATAGAGTCAGCAATAATCTCAGTTTGTTCTGCAGATCAGGACAGTGCAGAAGTAGCAGCTCTAAAAGTTAGTGCTAAAAGAAAAGTAGAAGAAATGTGCTGTACTGCTATAGCAGACTCGGTGGAGACAGAATCCACCGAACCAGGACTTCCGAATTCAGATGATATACAAAGCACATGCTCTGTTTTACCTAAATTCCAATGTAGTTTAGAGGCTCAATCTAGTCAAGTTCATTCCCAGGAAGATTCTATGTTAAAGCAGCATGAAGTGAAGCCAGATTTAGAGAATAAATCTGGTGATTCTACTGAAAAGTCAGAATTGCCGACTAGTCATAGAAACTTGTGTGTGCGTATATGCAAGGCTTTAAATTCTAGATTATATCATATACAACAGGAGGTGAATAGAAAATGGTTGGCTTTCAAAGTTGGCTGTGATGTGAATGCTAGTGATAGGGAGATTTTTGAGAAATTGCAAGCTAAAATGATTGAATCTCATGAAAAATATGGCGTACCATTGTCCTTGTTTGGTCCCTCGGAAACAAAGTCAGAAGATAGGAAAGGGAATGAAAAGAAGGCAGAACTGGATAAAAGTGAGACACAGTCCATCTCTGATTTGCCAAATAACTCTGAAGGAGATATGTTACATGCAGCCCATGCCAATGAAAGCACAGATCGAACTAGTGAATGTGAAATGACAAGTGTTAGTAAGGATTCAGAGTTGGCCAATTGTGATACTGAAGGGGCAACAATGTCAGCTATGGAAAAAGGAGAAGCAAATGAGAGTCATTGTGGTAGGTTCCATAAAATTTGAGCCAGTGCATGAGATTTCCAACAATTTGACATTTTGACAAGTGTAGACTCGGACGAGCCTCTGTAGCCTCCTTTTAAGCCTAGAAACTCCATATGGTGTATAGTCAGTAGTTTAACAATCATAGAATACTCAAGCGACTAGCAAAGGCTCTGAACAGACTGCGCGTATGCGCAGACTGATCGGAGGCTTTGCTGGTCGCACATACCACATTGTTGGAAATCTCATGCACTGGCTCATTAATTTTAATGACCTTTTTTCCTTTTTCTGCATAAATTATAAGATTTTTAGCTCACCTGAGCCATTGGCTTATGTTGAGCTATTGTGATCCTTGGATGTCCCTGGTCCGACTTCTGTCATCAACAATTGCTTCAAAGGACATCTCCAAAAATACTGGATGGATTTTTACCAAACTTGGCAGGAATGATCCTCATATGGCCCTGTCTAATAATTGATCAAATGGTATTGGTCCGTTGCATATCTAGGTCACACAGGCTAGAATAGGTTTTCGAGATGAAAACTTTTAAAAATCTTCTTGTCTGAAACCACAAGGCCTAAAGCCTTGATATTTGGTATGTAACTTTATCAAGTGGACATCTACCAAGTTTGTTCAAATTATGCCCCTGGGGCCAAAAATGGGCCCATCCTGGGGGTCATGTATTTACATTGGCTTATATAGGGAAAACATGAAAACATCTTCTTGTCTGAAACCACAAAGCCACAAATAAGATCTAGACAAACAGTGCAGACCCAGATTAGACTGAGTCTGAAGAATCAGTCTGACCAGGGTCTTCCCTGTTTGCTATTCTTAGAAGCTTTTTGTAAATTCCAGCTCTGATAACTAACGTTCTAGTTGAGAGCAGGAAAAGAAAAATGTTAAAAATTCTGGAACATTTACCATTATGATATTTGATAAAAAAAAATAGGGTATTCTTTTTCAGGGTTTGAACTTTGCAGTGAGGTGTGTAGCAGTCATTGGTTCAGATTCCAGGAACAAAAGTCAGCCAATCAGAAAGCATTTACTACAGCAGTTAGAAAAGAGGCAAGTCTTTTTTTGAAAGAAAGGAAGGAGTTTCCATAGAGCCAATTAAGCAATTTTTAAGCGTAAAATTGCAATTATTTTCTTACCTATCAATTTAAACATGTGTTTTGGGTGTTCAAAAGAACCGTCTCATTGAAAAAGTTCTTTTGAGTACCCACAACATATGTTTTGGATGAGAAATAAAGAAAATGGCTTTGCATTACTCACTCTTATCTGGAGGCCTGAGTTTCATATGAGTTTGCATAACGGTATATTTCAAATATACAATCATTTACATACCATTAGTATATTGAGGAGGTTTATAACATGCCTGTAGATTAGCACAAAAGTGCCAAAAATTTTATACCACCCCACTTACCCCTTGGGCATAGACAGGGTCAAATGTCAAATACTTTAATATTGCAATAACTAGGCCAATTTTAAATTTGCATGCAGACAGAGGAACAAAAGTTTTTGTTTGATTTGATTCTTAATCTTTAAGTTATAAAGGGACTGGTCTTCCTGGGTTGAACCAGTACTAAGCTAGGATTAATGTTCTTGCTTAAGGACACATCACAGTGACGCCGGTGAGGCTCGAACCCGTTATCTAGAATCTCCTTTCCTATTTTTCAGTTGATGCTGCTTCAAACCAGTCTTCCAAAAGGCATTTTTGTGAAAGCATACGAGGACAGAATGGTTAGTTTTTCACATTATCCTCTACAAGATTTTTAAACTAAACTAAACACTACTTTTAGTTTTCAGTTAAATTTATCTCTGACAAATTGCAAGAAGCAACAACTAAACTAGTTTTACCTCAAAGACAATATGTTGATTGCTCATACTGAGTTGCTGCTAGGCAGGTGGATAGTGGGTATTTGCAAACGCTTAAAAAGCATTTTATTAAGTCAAAAATGCCTCAAGCGAAGGGGTTATAGAATTTATACTTAATTTTGTTTTGATAACATTGCGGGTTTATTCTAAATTTGAACATAAACTTTAAGTTTGACCACTATAGACATTATTTACAATAAGATTACTCACCTGGTCTTGAGGACTAGACAGGGTTTGACATATTTTAATTAATGTAAACACGCCATTAAGAAGCAGGAAAATGCTTGAAAAATGATATAAAATGTGAATACTCTGTAAATAGAGGGAGGCGCGTTTTGAAAACTCCCTTATGAAATATTTAGCATGTTTTCTGCAAAACGCAAAAAAAAACGACACAGCGATGTTTATTATAACATCACTAGTAGATAACTCAAAATGACCTTTATCATAAAATTAATGACGTCACAAAGGTGCCTGTTTACTCGAGATTGAAACAGGATTACATAAACTTTTTCCTGCAAGCAACTTTTGAATTGTTACTTAAATTTGCTTCTAAAATTTGGTGCCATTTTGTCTAAAACTTACAAAGATATGACACTATATCTGCACATGTACCAAAACGTGCATTGCAATGTGCTTCAGAAAAAAACTTCAGTATAAAGGAATGGCCTTTATATAAGGGTCTGTAACTCGAGAAATATAGTGATGGCTTCGTTATGTTTGGTGCCATTTTAAAGGCAACGAATAGTTCTTTTCAGAAAGATATGACATTTTGTCGTAGCATAAATGTGAAGAAAGTTATGAAGCTACTGTATTCATATTTGAACAGGCCTCGTATTTCATGAGAATCGTCTGCTAGAGGCAAAATTTGAAATTGTCATCTGCTGCAAATTATAGGTGGCGCTTTATGGGTTAATTCTGTATTACAGGATCTGTTTTCTGTGATGATTGTTGGTCCAGCTAAGACACCTTACGAGGATGGTTTATTTGCTTTTGATGTACAGTTACCGGCCAATTTTCCCTCGTCCCCGCCAGTCTTTCATTATTTGTCCTTCTGCAACGAGAGATTGAATCCTAACCTCTATGAGGATGGTAAAGTCTGTGTCAGCCTACTGGGCACTTGGTCTGGCAAGGTAGGGTTGGATGCTTATGATAGAGTTTAATCATTATCATGGTGATAGGAGTGTGCGCAGTGGCTCAGTGGTAGAGTGCTTGAATCAAGACCGAGGGGCTGCGGGTTCGAGCCTCACCAGCATCACTGCGCTGTGATCCTTGAGCAAGACACATTAATCCTAGCTTAGTACTGGTTCAACCCAGGAAGACCTGTCCCTACATAACTGAAAGATTGTTGATGGGGCGTTACGAATCAAATCAAACAAAAAACAAAATCATGTTGATAGGAGTGTGCTGGCTCAGTGATAGAGTGTTAGACTTTAGATTGAATCATAGATCCAGATAAGGAAATTAAATGAGCTTAAATTTGTTATTATTTTCTTACCCATCAATTTAAACATATGTTTTGGGTGCTCAAAAAAAAACGTCTCATTGAGACAGGGCTCAGAACAACTGTCTCATTGAGACAGTTCTTTTGAGAACCTACAACATATATTTTGGGGAGCGCAGTGGCTCAGTTGTAGAGTGCTTGACTCAAGACCGAAGGGCCGGGAGTTCGAGCCTCACCAACGTCACCACTTTGTGTCTTTGAGCAAGAACATTAGTCCTAGCTTAGTACTGTTCGACCCAGGTAGACCCATCCCTTTATAATGAAAGATTGTTGATGGGACAAAAAGAATTAAATCAAAACATATGTTTTGGATGAGAAATAAAGAAAATAGTTATCCAATACACAAGCTTATCTGGAGGCCTGTTGAATGGGCATTGGCTGGAGACTCACTGGAGGCACTGCGTTTGTCCATGAGCAAGACACTTTAACTCTGCATAGTGTTGTTTCAACCCAGAAAGACAGGAAATTGTCCTGATTTGAATGAAATTATGTTGACTGGAACATAAAGCATCAACACAAACAAAATTAAATGTCCTGCTGAACTCAGATTTGAGCTGTGACATGTGATTTCCATCAATGTAGCATTTTGACAAGTGTAGACTCAGACGAGCCTGTGCAGCCTCCTTTTAAGTTTAGAAACTTCAAATGATGTTTGTATGTGCAGTCTGATCCGAGGCTTTACTGGTGGCACATACCACATTGTTGGAAATCTCATGTCACGGCTCATTTATCCTGTTTTGAGAACACTGCAGATGCACATCAGCTTAAAATCTTATATTAATATTATCCATAATTTGTTTACTTTTCACAAAAGTTAAATATTTCTGCCGATCTTTCTTGCTCCTTTTTAACGCAAAATGGATAAAAGGGCCATTGAAAGAGGGTCATTGTACTAAGATCTGCTGCAAGATATCAGCCTCATACATAGATCCAGATAAACTATATAGAGGATCTTACATGAGTGCTAATGTTTTATTGAATTTATTAAACGAGTTGGGGAAAAGAGATAAAATGTGAGGCTTGCCGAGCATTTTATCTCTTTTTCGCAACGAGTTTAATAAATTCAATAATACAGGAGCACGAATGTTAGTTTCTATGTATCACATGACATTAAAAATACTTAAAAAGTGCATTTTTTGTGTGAAAATGTCAATATTTTCCCTTATTTTATGCAGTGTTATAATGGACGTCATTACGTTCCCGTAAATCTGTAAACCACTAGTGGTTTAGCGATTTTATTGCATGGGGTTATTTCACTCCCAGACGTGAAGTCATATGATAAAAAATGCTTGAACATAAATTTGTAAATATTTTTTCACCCATCATTTTGGATGCTAAAAAGAACCATCTCATTGAGACGCTTCTTTTGAGTACATACAGCATATGTTTTGGTTGAGAAGTAAGAAAAATAATTTTCAAGAATGGGGTTCTAATGATGCCTGTTGTAATCTTTTCAGGGCAGTGAAATGTGGACAAATAAATCAAACCTTCTGCAAGTTTTAATCTCTATCCAGGGTAAGATTTTGGTATTTATAATTTAACTCCATTGACTCTTTCCTTTCTAATGACGACTTTTGTCATCTGCTGATAACCTTTGCAAACAGTTGGGATCCAGATTAGGACCAACAAAATTAAAATTAAGCAAACAGCTTTCTCTTCCTCTGAGAGTGAGGTGATTGCCAAATTAGAAAAGACACAAACACAGTGGCGAATCCAGAGGGGGTCGCTCAAACCCCCCTTCCCCACCCCCTACTTTTAAATATCCTATGAAAATGAAATAATTTGGTCTCAGTGAGACCAAATTATGTCATTTTCATGGGATATTTGAAAAAAATGAGATAATATCCCCCACACATTTAGTATACTCCTCTCCAGAAATCCTGAATTTGCCCTTGAAACATATCATAAATCTAGGATCAAACAGAAAAACTCTCCACACGTTACCAAATGCATCATTAAAGGGAAACAATCAAATCTAATTAATCAACCAAGATGAACCGAAGAAAAGGGCTCGTTATTCATAGTCAATACCAAACAAAAACCACCAGCAGAACCAGAAAGATGTGCATCGGGACCAACCCATGGATAAAAGTTTAGGTCAGTGTCGCCATTGAGTCTGAGGCCTAAATTGTTACTTATGTAATTCAGGTCAGTTTGTCCAAGGTCAGGGCAACCACTTCAGTTATCAGAGCTGTGGTGTGATTTGTGTCTTTATGTTGAACTGTACTCAATCAAGTACTGTATGTCATTATCCCTCTGTCTTCGAGGAATATAGGTGTGGCGTTGTCTGTCTGTCCGTCCTTCCCTCTGGTGCGTCAGTTCTTCCCTCTGTCCGTCTTTCTGTCCTCAGCCTTAACTAGCTAGGTAGCAAATGGATGGAATTTCATGAAACTTATACTGAATATGGATGACCATGGTGATGTTGTGCACATGGCATTCCATTACGGTGTCATCAGTTGTAGAGGAGTTATTGCCCTTTAATTGCCTAAATTTCAATGATTTTTCCGTCCTCAGCCATAACCATTGGTGAGGTTATGCAGGTGAAGTTTTGTCAGGGTGTTATCAGTTATAGAGGAGTTATTGCCCTTTGATTGCCTATATTTTAATGATTTTTTCCTGTCCTCAGCCATAACTTTGTCACCAATGGATGGAATTTCATGAAGCTTATACTGAATATAAATGACCATGGTGTGGTTATGTACATGAAGTTTTATCAGGCAGGGTGTCGTCAGTTATAGAGGAGTTATTGTCCTTTGATTGCCTGCATTTTAATGATTTTTTCATTTAGAACTTAGTTGATGGAATTTCATGTAGCTTATAGTAATAATATATTTGGCAATGGCATGGTGATGCACATCAAAGTTGGTCACATTGGTTTCAGATATACTGGAGTTATAGCACTTTGATTGCCTAAATTTGAATGAATTTGTCCCTACAGAACCATTACTTGGTAAGGAATAGATAAAATTTCATGTCTCGTGATGCCAAACCGCGATCCTTGGTACTGATTTTTCTATCCTACCCACACATTCATGATAGATTCTTATCTTGCAGGTTTAATATTGGTGGATGAGCCTTACTACAATGAGGCAGGCTATGAAAAGCAAAGAGGTACACAGCATGCACAAGAGAACAGTAGAATGTACAATGAAATGGCTATACTTAAACTGGTACAGGTGAGTGGTACAAACAGCTTAATAAAAAAATTACCTTTGTAATTAGGGGCCGGGAACTTATTTTGGGAAGCAACCCCAAGCTCCCCACAGATTGAAGTCCGGCTGGAGACATTGGAGTCCTGGCCCCTGAGGTTATAAAACCTTTTTCATGCTCAACTCAACTGAGCAGGAAATATCAACTGCTCATAAAAACTAAAATACAGACAAATAAAGGTGTTTCTTGCTTTAAGTCTCTCAGATGTTGTATTTATCATGCTAATAAATGTTAAAATGCCAACAATTGTTGGCATTTTAACATTTATGAGCAGGATAAATTTCGTACTCAGCTGAGTTGAGCATGTAAAAAGTTATAAAACCTTGGGACCTGTTTATTCCAAATTGACTGCTCATTTTTAAAACCTAGAGTTTATGTATTGTGCAGTATGTACCAGTCAAGAAGAAAATGTATTTTGTAATATGATTCAGTATCCTAAACAGTTCAGGAGATTTTGATACTCCAGTGAAGGCTCAGATGAGCCTGTGCAGTATAGGTCAAGATCAGTAAATATTAGTGTAAAATTGTAAATATTTTTGCCACCCATCAGATTTTGCATATGTTTTTGTCTCATTGAGAGGGTTCTTGTTAGTATCCATAACATACCCTTTGGTTGAGAAATAATAAAATTAATTTTCAGTTACACACTCTAACCTAGGGGCCTGCTGTGCAGTCCTGCTGACTCACTTGTACACACAAAATATGATTTTTAGCATATGTTTTGGGTGCTCAAAAGAACCGTCTCATTGAGACCATTCTTTTGAGTACCCACAACATATGTTTTGGTTGAGAAATAAGAAAATTATTTTTCTGTTATGCACTCACTAAAGGCCTGGGTTCAGAACCAAGCTAGACATCTAGATTGACAGTTTTGTGTGCATGTTTTAACTCTTTGTGCGTTGGGTAATTTTTCACGCCTTTATTGTCATCTACCGACTATTCTCAAAATTAGGTTTTTCATAAAATTCTTTCAGTAACACTATGCACTATCAGAGTGTCAGATAGTTTGGATTCAGATCAAGCCCAGAGGTTATAAAGCTTTTTTCATACTCAACTCAGCTGAACTCTAAATTTATCAAGCTCATTAATGCTAAAATGCCAACAATTGTTGGCATTTTAAAATTTATTAGCATGATATCTGAGAGACTTAAAGCAAGAAACTTCTTCATTTGTCGGTATTTTAGTTTTTATGAGCAGCTGAAATTTCGTGCTCAGTTGAGTTGAGCATGAAAAAAGTTTTGTAACCTCAGGGGCCAGGACGGTCCTGATCTGGGTCCAAACTGTTTGCAAAGGTTATCAATAGATGACAAATATCACTGCTAGCGACTTTTCTCCTATATTTCAGTCCATGACAAAACTAGCCTTGACACCACCCACTGCATTTGTCACAGAAGCCAGAGATCATTTGAGCAAGAATGCTGCAAGGTAACTACGAAGATTATTATGCCCTTGAAGTAGGTTGGGATGTATTTCTTATATCACTGCTGTCTGTACATCCATCCATACTTACAATGGTATGCATATGATATATCCACAAGACCAACATACTGAACATAGACATTCACGATGTTGATTCTTACTGCTAAACAAGGTAATGGATGATAGTGCCTACTTGGTGAAATCAATCCCTCCTACAGCATTCACTCTATCATTTTAATTGTGTCTATGTTACAGCCATATTGAAGATGTGCATGAAGAAGTTTATTATACTCCCCGCAAACGTAGTTTATGGGGTATGCTGTTTTCAGCCTGTTGGTCATTCCGTCACTCTGTCATTTTGTCAACATTTAGATGTTTTGTTGAACAACTTATGTAACTTTTGTCAGATTTTATTAAATTTGTACCACACCTTAACCATTGGAAAATGCATGTTTGGTAGGAGTCAGGGGGCTGAAGGATCGGCATTGCAAAAGTTATACCACTTTGTAGTTCTAACTGTATTGTGTTTGAAATATGGCTGATAGTGCATAATTTGTGAAATCAATTTCTCATAGAGTCTTTGGTGTATCCTTTTAAAACTTTGCAGTTATGTTACAGACATATTGAAGATGTGCATGTAGAAGTTTAATGAAAAAATAATTTTTGATAAATATACACCATTTTAAACTTAGCCAATTCTCGACCACTGCACATATTAAATAATGTTTGATAGTGTATGCTTTGTGAAATCAACTCCTCGTAGAGCCTTTGGTGTATGCTTTTAATACTTTGCATGTATGTTACAGACATATTGAAGATGTGCATGTGAATGTTTGATGGTGAAAAATAATTTTTGATAAATTCTCAGCATTTTTAACTTAGCCAGTTATCAACCACTACACATATTGAATAATGGTTATTGTGCATACTTTGTGAAATCAAAGCCTACAATGTATCCTTTTTTTGCATGGAAATAATGGAAAAATCAATCTGGAAGTTATGTGTAAACGGAATCGTTTCGGTTACTGGAACTTGTGAAACATTTACTAAATTTCGTAAACGTGGCAGCCCTAGTGCCTAGGCAAAAGGTGTAGACCAGATGAATGCCACATTATGAAGCAGTTCATCAGAATCTACACTGTCACTGTCTGCTGAGACAAAAAACATCTTCAGAGACTGAAATACAATTTTATTTGGAGTTTATAACTTGTGACCCCTTGATATGTACAAGTAAGTTTAATGTATCAATCCAGAAGGAATGATCCATTAGTGCATTAAGGGTTAAACTTTTCTGTTTATTTTCAGAATGATAAAGCGTCTAGAGTCTTGGATTGATCTATCAAGCAGCCAGAAGACCCTGACCAGCTCTGGTGAGAACCAGTCTGAAAATGGCAATGACAATGGAACCAGTCAGAGGTCACATGACCAATCAGACAATGGCAACAATGGAGAGAAAGAAAAGACAAGTGAGATATCTGGACATGCATTGCCAGATTTTCCCTTGTTGCCAGCATCCAAGGGGTTTTGTCTGACCCTGAAGAAACACCTTGATAATTTCAAAACTGTTTTGAATGAACATATATGGATAAAGGACTCACCAGATCATTAGTGCTTGTATGAGAGCAATTTTAGGCCAAGAAAAGCTTTGCTTCCCCATACCCCGACCAATACATGCAAATTGGCCCTACTCTAAAATATACCATGATTTGTAGAGATATTCATCTTCTGACCATCATGAAACAGGGATTTTCCTACGCCTGATTTGGGGCCGAATATAGGCCCCTTTCCTATTTAAAAATGAGCAACAACATCCCAAAATGGTGTAAATCATTTGTGATACCTTAGTTCTAAGTTTTGGTGAACATTTCCTGAAAATCCGAACAAAAAAGACAAAGTTACAGATGCATGAAAAATTGTGTAAAATTTGAAGTTTTCATTCACATTTTTTTTTGCAAATTTTCAATTAAAGCCACAAATGATTTATACTGTTAACTTCTTATTGGGTTTTTAATTCATTTAAAATGGCAGTCCAGTTCTTTTGTTTGATGATCCAAATGCTTTTTTTCCCTAATTCAATAGGCCCCTGGCCCTGACATCAGAAAAGTAGGAAAATCCCTGTGAAAGCTCAATATAAATGAGCAAGCATATGAAAATTTGTTACTTTTCAAATTATCAAGCAATGAGGCTCTGAACCTGTGCAAAAATACAGACTCACCAGAGCCTTTGCTGCTTGCATGCACAACGTATGGATGTAGATGAAGGCCAAATTTTAGACCTCTATTCCCGCTGAATGCATTTAAAGATTTTTGTTCAAATGTGATTAGTTCCAAAAACTCTTGCCTCAATATAAAAAAATTACGGTAAATGTACTAAAATTTGAACACTAGCCTGCTAAAAAAGGCATAGACAAACAGCACATATCCAGATCAGACTGCTTCTGTAGAAGCAGTCTGATCAGGGTCCTCTGTTTGCTATTCTGACAAGCTTTTTATAAATTTTAGTGAATTCCAACCTTGGTAAGGCCAAATAAAAAACAACAACATGTGTTTAAGGTAACCCGACCTTACCTAAATTTACTGGTGAAATCCAGAGTTTTTTTTATATAATTTTATGCATTTTGAAAGGGGAAATGCCTTTCAAAATGCACAAAATTATATTTTTTGAAAAAAAAAAAAAACCCCCAAAACAATGTGCGTGCTTACCCTAGCTAAAATTTTCAGATCCGTTACCTGAAACACACTTTTTTTTTATTTGGCTTTACTAACATTTTATTTGAGTACAGAATGAGAAAAGTATTTGAAATTTTCTAACATTTACAGTATGAACTACTGTATATTCAGAAATAGACTTGAGGATTTTATTTTCAAGACAAACTCATCTTCTAGTTCAATTACAAGACTCATGATTTATCTATTTGGAAGGGGAAATCCTGTCATAGTTGAATCAAAATGCTAATTTTAACCCATTCATGATGACCTATATTGCAAATGAAATGGACCCAGATCAGACTGATCCCATATAGTCTGATCAGGGTTCACATTGTTTGCTTCCATGATAAAAGTTGCCTGGAGGGTATTAAATACAATTGAGCCAGTGCATGAGATTTCCAACAATGTGGTATGTGCGACCAGCAAAGCCTCAGATCAGCCTGCGCATACGCGCAGTCTGATCAGAGCCTTTGCTAGTCGCTTGAGTATTCTATGATTGTTAAGCTACTGACTGAACACCATTTTGAGTTTCTCAGCTTAAAAGGAGGCTGCAGAGGCTCATCTGAGTCTCAAAATGCCACATTGTTGGAAATCTCATGCACTGGCTCATATGAAACAGACATAATAAGCAGACAACTTTTTCAGACTAAAACATATTGGTAGGATATTATCCATGATACTCAAAATTATCAAATATTAAGGACGACACATATCACCATATCACATACTTAAAAGTGTTTTGAAAGAAATTTAAAAAATATATATATCACCCAATTTTGGTATTCCAGTCACTTGCCAAACCAATTTTATTGGAGCTGGTTCATCTAAAGTAGGATGGTACCCTTATCTCCAACACTCTCATGAATGATCAGTTTTCAAGCTATGTTTAACCTCCATCATACAGCTTATCTGCAGAATCATGACTTCCCATGTGGTATCCTGGGTCAGGTGTTGTACTTGATTGTATCGATTCTCGATCTGTGGCCTTTCTTACTTCTACTAAGCCAATGGAGGCCGCCATTTTAAATATTTAATTAACTTCCTCTAAATTTTAAAAAGCTAATAAAATGCTCAATTTCATTGCAAACTGCTCAGAATTTTTCAAAATCAGCTCTTTTCAACAGAAGAATCAATAAAAATGCAAAGTTAAAATGAATAGCAGGAAACTAGTTATCATGTTTATGCATTTTTAGTTAGGGCTGTGTGACGTCACATAGCCTAAATAGCTTTCAATCATGTACTATACAAACCTTTCTTATTTTTTTGTTCGATTTTGATTGGGTTTGTGGCATATTGCATGATTTAATAAGGGCTTTTATTATATACCTATATCTGATCTGACTTTAGAACTATCTGTTTTCTGGCCATCTGATACAGAAAGCCGGATCAACGAACTGAGGTTTTCTGAATCCATATCACTATCCTTTAAAACGAGGCTAACGTCCGTTACCTGCTTTTGCGGTGACGTTACGTAAAGTAAATTTCAAGCATGGAACCAGAGACGAAAACATGATGATGTAACGTCATATTATAATTATGACGTGAATATTACATGACGTTTTGTAATGGCAAACGTTCCCGCATTTTCTCTGGATTAAAGACTGAAACAATTTATAAAATCAAAATAATGTCAGAAAAAGGTATATAATAAACATATTATTATAAGAGTAACTTGATCTGGCGTACAGTATCACGTCTCGTGGATGAGGCCATACCATTGGATCACCCTCAACGCTATGCGTCTCGGGTGATCCGATGATATGGCTTCATCCACTCGACGTGATACAGTACGCCAGATCAAGTTACTATTATAATAATGTGTATGTATTTCAGATTAACTTGTATTCAATATTGCTGTCTCCTTTAACAGTTTGGTCTTCACATTATATTTATATCATAATACAAGTCAAGAGTGCTAGCATAAGATAGGGTAAATGTTCTAAAGTTTCAAAAACTTTTTCTGTTCTCAATTAAATTCTTGGTTTTCAGGGCTGAAATGATCAAAACCCTTGTCAGAATTGCAAACAGGGAAGACCCTGATCAGACTGCTTTTTCTCTGATGTGGGTCTGCACTGTTTGTCTAGACACTAGTGTTACAAATTTAGAACATTTGCCGTGCTTTACTGTAGACTGGGTCGAAGGTACTGGGACGCATAGGTCAGTCAGTAACATGTCTGACTGCAGATCCAGGGGTCGTGAGTTTGATCCTGGCGCGATCCCATACTTTCGTGGAGATTGATCGTGAAATATTTTATACGGCCATTCTCCTTCCTTCCGCTGATTCAAGAAAGGTTGTTGTCAGTTACAAGTAAAAGTATGTGCACAAAGTACTGGTTAACAGCTTAGTCAAGCTTGCCCAAGAAAAAAGTGTGGTTTGGTGAATTTAGTTAGCTTGATTGAACCTGCGAATATGCACAGTCCCATTAGAGCCTTCACTTCTCGCAAACACAAAGTTGGGATGTAGTGGAAGAATCAGGCGAAAAATTAGATGTCTAAATGGGTGAAAGTTTTCAGTATTAATCCTGCATTCAGGATTTTGTGGCTGACTTTCCATAGAAAGTCTATGTAGAGTCAGTCTCAAAATGCTGAATTAGGGAGATTATAGTAGCTTCTCTGATTAATTTTCAGATTATCTAAACACAATTAACCATTTAAACATGAAATTATCATTTTTGTAGGCATCCTGCAGGTTTAAAAAATTGAATTTCTAAAGTTCAGGATTTTGGAAATTTGAACTTAAACCCATGTGTCTAGCCACACCACACTGGATACATCAGCATGGGCATTTAAAGGAGAATTTTGAACATTTGATGAGTACCAAAATCTCATATGCTTGCCCTAGTATGATTTGATGGAATATACCGTTATTTATATATAGACTTTCCGAATCTGCATTACAAGCATAATATATTATGGTTATGGAGAAATATGCATAACTATGTCAGAACTATAATGCTGGCATATAAGATATCACTGTTATGAAGAAATGTATGTAAATATATCAGATCTCTAATGTTAGCATATTAAGACATCACTGTTATGAAGAAATGTATGCATAAATTTGCCAGATCTCTAGTACTAGCGTAAGATATTGCTAGCATTAACTATCACCATTCTGAGTAAATGTATATAATAATTAGATTATCAGCCCACTAGTGCTAGTATAAGGTTTGATTGTTCTAAAGGGAAAGACTTATAAAATCAATAAGTGCTAGCATATAAATATCACTGGTTTAAAGAATCTTTTGAGAGATTTAGTTATGGCATATACATGAAGCTAATGTGCTGTCAGAGTGTTTCTTTATTAGATACAGGTCTTTCAATTTGTTACTTTATTGCCAGTTATCAATAATTTATTCTATGTATGGTAAATGCTCTAAAATAAAGTTTTGAACACTAGTTGCCTGCCAAAAAGGGCATAGACAAACAGGGCAGACTCAGATCAGACTTCTGAAACTGTCTGATCAGGGTCTTCCCTGTTTGCTAATTTGAAAAGCATTTCGTGAATTCCAGCCCTGATAACCAACATTTTATTTGGAAAAAAAGAGGTTATGAAATGAGCTGTTTCGTGACATTTCCAACAATGTGGTATGTGTGACCAGCAAAGCCTCGGATCAGCCTGTGCATACGCGCAGTCTGATCAGAGCCTTTGCTAGTCGCTTGAGTATTCTATGATTGTTAAGCTACTGACTGAACACCATTTTGAGTTTCTCAGCTTAAAAGGAGGCTGCAGAGGCTCATCTGAGTCTCAAAATGCCACATTGTTGGAAATCTCATGCACTGGCTCATATGAAACAGACATAATAAGCAGACAACTTTTTCAGACTAAAACATATTGGTAGGATATTATCCATGATACTCAAAATTATCAAATATTAAGGACGACACATATCACCATATCACATACTTAAAAGTGTTTTGAAAGAAATTTAAAAAATATATATATCACCCAATTTTGGTATTCCAGTCACTTGCCAAACCAATTTTATTGGAGCTGGTTCATCTAAAGTAGGATGGTACCCTTATCTCCAACACTCTCATGAATGATCAGTTTTCAAGCTATGTTTAACCTCCATCATACAGCTTATCTGCAGAATCATGACTTCCCATGTGGTATCCTGGGTCAGGTGTTGTACTTGATTGTATTGATTCTCGATCTGTGGCCTTTCTTACTTCTACTAAGCCAATGGAGGCCGCCATTTTAAATATTTAATTAACTTCCTCTAAATTTTAAAAAGCTAATAAAATGCTCAATTTCATTGCAAACTGCTCAGAATTTTTTCAAAATCAGCTCTTTTCAACAGAAGAATCAATAAAAATGCAAAGTTAAAATGAATAGCAGGAAACTAGTTATCATGTTTATGCATTTTTAGTTAGGGCTGTGTGACGTCACATAGCCTAAATAGCTTTCAATCATGTACTATACAAACCTTTCTTATTTTTTTGTTCGATTTTGATTGGGTTTGTGGCATATTGCATGATTTAATAAGGGCTTTTATTATATACCTATATCTGATCTGACTTTAGAACTATCTGTTTTCTGGCCATCTGATACAGAAAGCCGGATCAACGAACTGAGGTTTTCTGAATCCATATCACTATCCTTTAAAACGAGGCTAACGTCCGTTACCTGCTTTTGCGGTGACGTAACGTAAAGTAAATTTCAAGCATGGAACCAGAGACGAAAACATGATGATGTAACGTCATATTATAATTATGACGTGAATATTACATGACGTTTTGTAATGGCAAACGTTCCCGCATTTTCTCTGGATTAAAGACTGAAACAATTTATAAAATCAAAATAATGTCAGAAAAAGGTATATAATAAACATATTATTATAAGAGTAACTTGATCTGGCGTACAGTATCACGTCTCGTGGATGAGGCCATACCATTGGATCACCCTCGACGCTATGCGTCTCGGGTGATCCGATGATATGGCTTCATCCACTCGACGTGATACAGTACGCCAGATCAAGTTACTATTATAATAATGTGTAAATATTTCAGATTAACTTGTATTCAATATTGCTGTCTCCTTTAACAGTTTGGTCTTCACATTATATTTATATCATAATACAAGTCAAGAGTGCTAGCATAAGATAGGGTAAATGTTCTAAAGTTTCAAAAACTTTTTCTGTTCTCAATTAAATTCTTGGTTTTCAGGGCTGAAATGATCAAAACCCTTGTCAGAATTGCAAACAGGGAAGACCCTGATCAGACTGCTTTTTCTCTGATGTGGGTCTGCACTGTTTGTCTAGACACTAGTGTTACAAATTTAGAACATTTGCCGTGCTTTACTGTAGACTGGGTCGAAGGTACTGGGACGCATAGGTCAGTCAGTAACATGTCTGACTGCAGATCCAGGGGTCGTGAGTTTGATCCTGGCGCGATCCCATACTTTCGTGGAGATTGATCGTGAAATATTTTATACGGCCATTCTCCTTCCTTCCGCTGATTCAAGAAAGGTTGTTGTCAGTTACAAGTAAAAGTATGTGCACAAAGTACTGGTTAACAGCTTAGTCAAGCTTGCCCAAGAAAAAAGTGTGGTTAGGTGAATTTAGTTAGCTTGATTGAACCTGCGAATATGCACAGTCCCATTAGAGCCTTCACTTCTCGCAAACACAAAGTTGGGATGTAGTGGAAGAATCAGGCGAAAAATTAGATGTCTAAATGGGTGAAAGTTTTCAGTATTAATCCTGCATTCAGGATTTTGTGGCTGACTTTCCATAGAAAGTCTATGTAGAGTCAGTCTCAAAATGCTGAATTAGGGAGATTATGGTAGCTTCTCTGATTAATTTTCAGATTATCTAAACACAATTAACCATTTAAACATGAAATTATCATTTTTGTAGGCATCCTGCAGGTTTAAAAAATTGAATTTCTAAAGTTCAGGATTTTGGAAATTTGAACTTAAACCCATGTGTCTAGCCACACCACACTGGATACATCAGCATGGGCATTTAAAGGAGAATTTTGAACATTTGATGAGTACCAAAATCTCATATGCTTGCCCTAGTATGATTTGATGGAATATACCGTTATTTATATATAGACTTTCCGAATCTGCATTACAAGCATAATATATTATGGTTATGGAGAAATATGCATAACTATGTCAGAACTATAATGCTGGCATATAAGATATCACTGTTATGAAGAAATGTATGTAAATATATCAGATCTCTAATGTTAGCATATTAAGACATCACTGTTATGAAGAAATGTATGCATAAATTTGCCAGATCTCTAGTACTAGCGTAAGATATTGCTAGCATTAACTATCACCATTCTGAGTAAATGTATATAATAATTAGATTATCAGCCCACTAGTGCTAGTATAAGGTTTGATTGTTCTAAAGGGAAAGACTTATAAAATCAATAAGTGCTAGCATATAAATATCACTGGTTTAAAGAATCTTTTGAGAGATTTAGTTATGGCATATACATGAAGCTAATGTGCTGTCAGAGTGTTTCTTTATTAGATACAGGTCTTTCAATTTGTTACTTTATTGCCAGTTATCAATAATTTATTCTATGTATGGTAAATGCTCTAAAATAAAATTTTGAACACTAGTTGCCTGCCAAAAAGGGCATAGACAAACAGGGCAGACTCAGATCAGACTTCTGAAACTGTCTGATCAGGGTCTTCCCTGTTTGCTAATTTGAAAAGCATTTCGTGAATTCCAGCCCTGATAACCAACATTTTATTTGGAAAAAAAGAGGTTATGAAATGAGCTGTTTCGTGACATTTCCAACAATGTGGTATGTGTGACCAGCAAAGCCTCGGATCAGCCTGTGCATATGCACAGTCTGATCAGAGTCTTTGCTAGTCGCTTGAATATTCTATGAGTGTTAAGCTACAGACTGAGCATCATTTGGAGTTTCTTAGCTTAACAGGTGACTGCACAGGCTCGTCCGAGTCTACACTTGTGTAAATGCCACATTGTTGGAAATCACGTCACAGCTCAAATTTTATTTTAGAACATTTAACTTATGTGCATTATTATGTTTGTTTTGTGTTCCTTGTATGGGTTTTCTGATTACCAGTCCAGTAAAGGATGGATATGCTCTGAATAGATTTTTTTTTTTTTGCTGACATTCTGTGAAAAGTCAGCTCCAAAATTCTGATTTTAGGAACAATCCTGAACTTGCACACATTTACTTAATTACTGGCATTTTGCAGATATGATCACCCTTACCTTTCAAACATTCCTAGCTTGCAAAGAATGCTACATTGAATGTTTTGCCTTATATGTAATTATTACATTTATCAGTTACTTCTCATATAAACTGCATTGTTGCATGTTGACCGGATAAACTTTGTCTATCTTACTCTAACTGCAGTTATCTTTATCAGGTCAACATGACATTGTACTTTATGAATGATGTAGGGGACATTGAATCAACAAGAAATTGGTAATTAGGTCATAATCGCCAGGTTGAAGAGTGAACCAATTGGTAAACTGGTTAAAAGAATACCTGGTATCAAGTTTACCAGGCTTTGCTTTGAGAATGTATGTAGAATTGCTCTGCAGAGCCTTGCGATTCAACATTCATTCATGAAGCCTTGCCTGATAAACTTGTTATCAAAAGATGTAAACCAGGAATTCTTTTTACTAGTTTACCAATTGGTTCAAAAGACACTCACCTAGAATTCTCTATTATAGATTACAGGTATATTCATTTTTTTGTTGTTTTATTGTTATGCATATATTATCAAACGATTTAAGCCTGAATGCAGATATAGGACCATCAACCCTAAAAGTGCCAATCACATCAAAAGTTTTCGGCTTTTGTCACTTGCTGAAATGTTTTGGAAGCCTCTTGGTCAAACAGTATAGACCTTAGATCAGACTGCTCCTACAGACTGCTCCGATCAGTCCACAGTGTTTGCCTCTATGCTTACATTACTCAATATTGTTAGCAAATATATGCAGCAGACAACTTAAGCAGACATTTTCAGATGCATTTTTTGCAGGTAACAATGAGCCTTTACATCAGTCTGGGCACTTGTGCAGTTTGATCAGGGCCTTTATTATCTGAATCTCCCAACTTTCTAGAACTCGTAATGTACTTGTCATAATGAACTTAATGTGCTGCTTTGTATTTAAGTTGCCTTTAGGGGCAGTTATTCAATGTTTTTCCTCATACATTATTAGTATCCTGTTGGTTTCAAACCCCAATCAATAGATTTAAACTATGTCTGTTCTCAAAAGCTGGAATTTGTGATTACTCAAATGAGGGAATATGGAGATTATATGCAATGTAGTCTCTGTACAAGGCTGTTTGAGGCCCATATGAATTGACCATGTCATATGTGAATTTGCTGCTCGCCAATGTAGTGAGTCACAAAATATCATGTGCTGGCCCTTAATGTCCCCAGATCCCTTAAAAATGCCTTTCATATTCCTGAAGAGCCCCATTTAGGGTTGGCATCTCTGCGTTAGACCAAGAGCAGGCCAAACATTGTGTCAGGCCTGATCTGTATACAAACTGGTTTTCACCCCAATGGTATTCATGAAAGAATTTTTGATGACAAAAAAAATCCCAACGTGCAAAAAGTAAATGTGAGAAATATTGATGGTACAAAAAAAGAAAATTGTAAAAAATCTTATTTATCTGCACCCTTTTCCACCTGAGACTGATGGATTATCCCATATATATATTGATACAATACATATGGAATTGTCCATTTTGTATTTTAAGGGGTTGCTTATCAAAATTTTTATAAAATGATGTAGGGGGCGGAGTGGCAGAGTGCTTGACTTGAGACCAAGGAGTTGCAGATTTGAACCTCACTGGTGTCACTGCGTTGTGTCCTTGAGCAAGACAAATTACCATGAGCAAGACACATTAATCCTTGCTTAGTACTGCTTCAATGCAGGAAGACCTGTCCCGACATAACTGAAAAATTGTCGACTCCGACGTTAAGAATCAAATCAAACATGAAATGATGTATTTCTGTCCATGAGGATTGTTTTTATCTAAGCAATCAGTACAGGCCCAGATGAAATGCTCCATTATGCCAAAGTACCTGTTTACTGGTATTCAGAATGAAAATATGCATAGCTTTTCTTGCCTGTTAAAGCTGCATAGTCTGTAACTTTTGATCTTTTTATTTTAGAACTAATGTTTCTATTGTTCAAGAACACAGTAAAATAACTAAAATTCAGGTAAACATTTTACCAATTTCGTAAATCTTAGCAAATTATCAGTACCAAAACAACAGCATTTAAGTTAAAATTAACTGTCTATAATTATTGGTGGGACGCAAATAATTACCGACAAGAGAAAAAACACACCTGTTTTTTAAGATAATTCACTTTTCCGTGCAGATTTCAGCTATAGTGAACAGATTTATTGTGAAAACTTAACTTAATTCTACTTTTACAAATGATTTAAAAAGAATATAAAAAATTTCGAAAAATATCAAAAGTTACAGAGTATGCAGCTTTAAGTTATAGAATAGTCTTAGTTATGCGTAATGAAAATGAGTTATTATTTGCTTTATGTTGTGGTAAAATCATTTATTTCTTGCAATTTTTTTTTTGTGTGAAAGGCCAGCCTGTTTTCTTGCGACAATATGTTATAGGTGCTCAGATACTATATTCTCCCTAATAAATGCTCCTATAAGCACATACTGAATACTTAATGGGTTATTTATATGAACTGATTTCCAGTCCAGCCAGTGGTGTGATTTCATTATTAATATGGATTCTTTTGTGTGGATCCTGATCAGCTGGTTTCATTAAAAGCTATCTGATCTGAAATTACACTGTTTTCAAGAGGATACAGGATATTGAAAAATATTTCTCACATACCAGATTGGGATTTCCACTGTGTTTGCCCATTTGAGAAAATTCTATCTCATAACCCGTACCAACCCATGGGTAGATAAAAAAAATGAACAGCAGCACGCCAGCCGCATGTTGATCTGTGACGTCATTGTCAAGTTAAAAAAAGGTCTCCATGCAACATGTATGTCGCATCTCAACATAATCAGCATTTTTGGGAAGCCCTTTATAGAATGAGGTATTTAGTGATGAGCAAGAAAAAGAATCTATAATTTGCGTGAGGGTGGGATAGAAATATCCGTTCCTCGTTGTTGCAGCTTGTCATCACTCGGCAAGCCTCGTGATGCCAATCGGAGATCCTAGGGATGGATTTTTCTATCCCACCCTCACACTTATGATGTATCTTTGTAATCTGCAATAGGCTCTTATTAGGTTCAATACAGTAGTTTTTTTATTTCTCAAAAAAATATAAAAATAAAAAAATAATGTAGAAAGTTATGCATGGGTGAACGTTTTCAGGATTATTCCTGAATTCAGGATGAGGCTGACTTTCCATAGAAAGTCAGCCTCAAAATGCTGAATTAGGGAGATAATAATAGCTTCTCTGGTTTATTTTCAGTCTGTCTAAGGACAATTGACCATTTAAAATTAAAATTGTGAATATTTAGTGGGCATACTGCAAGTTTTAAGATTGAGTTTCGAAAGTTCAGGATTTTGGAAATTTTGAACTTTCTACCATGTGTTTTGACTCTTTCCTTGCTGATAGTGTCTGAAAGATTTTTTTGAAAAAAAGCATGAAAATTTACCCAGCATGCAGAGTTAATGATATGTGTGGAGTTTGCACCAAAACAAATGTTTACACAGAGATTAGAACAAAGTATTAACCAAAACTTGTGAGTTTATTTCTTTGGTATACCATGCGCAGTTCAACAGGGGGGGGGGGGGGGGACAGGGGGTCCGGACCCTCCCCCTGAAATATCACAAAAATATAGGGTTCCTATGCAATGCTGGTCCGGATCCCCTGAAAATTACAAATTTACCAAGCCAGCATTCAATGTTGGCCCAACATCGGCACGCCAGCGGAATGCCATTTACATGGCATTTTGCTGGCGGGCCGATAATGGCCCACTTGTAGTTTATAGTGGTATTTGGATCAAAGAACCCTCTCTGACAAAACTTTCTGGATCCACGCATGGATACAGCATGCACACATAATTACAGTCTGGAATGTGAAGATTCAGACCCCAAACTGGTAATTTTGCCTCACTGAATAGCAATTTTTATAAATAAAAATGTGTGTGTAATGGTAATACTTGTCACACATCAGTTTAGTCAAGTTTTAAAACTTTTTTCATGCTTAACTCAACTTGCTTTAAGTCTCTCAGATATTGTATCATACTAATAAATGTTAAAATGCCAACAATTATGAGCAGGATGAATTTTATGCTCAACTGAGTTGAGCATAATTTTTTTTATAACCACGGAGTCTGAACTTTCACATGTTAAATTATTGGCTGGCCTTTTGAGACACTTGTCTTTAGTATCCACAACTTATTTTTGTGTTGCGAAATAAGAAAACCTTATCTTATCTGGAGTACTTTATGGAGAAAACAGACTGTGTGTGTGTTTGTGTGTGCAAACAATGTGATAATGGCCATTGCTAATATTTTGCCTGTTGTACAAAATACTTAAATGGTAATAAACAATGTGCTTGTCTGTTTTGGGAAACGTTTCATTACTGCAAATAAACAGTGTGCTGAGGGGCATTGGTGAAACAGTATTTATTCCAAGCTAATAAAACAATGTGCTAAATATCATTGGCCTTTCCTTTGTACAGAAACAGTACTTCTCTGATTGAAATAAACAATGTTCTCAGTGGGCGGATCCAGAAGGATGTCCACCCTGTTTTAAAATATCCTTTGAAAATGAAATAATTTGGTCTCAGTGAGACCAAATTATTTCATTTTCATGGGAAATTTAATTAAAAAATGAGATAAAATCGACAAGACGAACCCCCACACCTTTATACATATGAACCCCCCCCATTCCAGAAATCCTGGATCCGCCCCTAGTGCTAAAGGTCATTTACTTATCTGTTGTGGTGAAAGCAGTATTTCTTTCATGCAAATAAACAATGTACTTAACTTAATCTTTTGCTTATCTTTGATTGAGAAAGATTCTTTCATAGTCATTCCCATACATATTGATACAAGAAGTATGGAATTGTCCATTTTGCATTTAATGGGTTGCCAGTTAAAACGTCTATAAAATGATATATTTCTACCCTTATCTTAGTATACAGTGCAGATCCAGATGAAATGCAGCATTTCATCTGGGTCGTCACTGTTTACTGGTACCCAGAATGAAAAGGGTTAAACACTGGGCTAAAATCCTTGGAGGCAATGGTACTATCCTGCCAGCCAAGCGTGACAGTGACGTGAATTTTTGTTTACAAAGTTATATGGGACTTATAACAGATAGATCACTTGTGTATTAATCCTATCTGCTGGATAGGATGAATTCACAAGTGACCGATCGATTCGCATCAGGTCAAGTGGATTGTACAAGTAAGTTTTACTTAACAATTGTAAACAAACTATTACGTCACTGTCACTCTTGGTCAACAGTAAAAAGTTCTTCTTTCATGAAAATAAACAATATGCTCAAGGTCATTGGTTTATGTGTATGTTGTGGAAAACTATCAATTTAGCTCACATGTTCAAAGTGAACTATTGGGATCAGTCAATGTCCATTGTCGTGTGTCGTAAACCATTTGCTTTAAATGACAACTCCGCCTCTACCACTCGGCTAATTCTAACCAAACTTCACAGGAATGTTCCTTAGGTGACCCTCTACAAAATTAAAGTAAATCAAGGGCCATAACTCAGTCGAAAGTTTGCCAAGGACCTCCAAATTGGAATCTGACCTGTATTTTGTGATGCTTTACCCTTCTGTAAAATTTGAATGAAATTGTTGCATCCCTTCAAAAGTTATTAATCGGATATAATTAAAAATGAGCTGCAATCTTCATATCGATACTGAAATGTAGATTATTGATATTGTGTCAAGCAAGTATTGTTGCTTTCTACCTGGAGGCCTACATCATGGAGGTTTCAAACCTTGGAGCTTCCATACTCCAGGACTGTATGCGCTGCTTAAGTGACAGTTATGTAAAAGTGGGGTGCAAGTCAAAATGTCCCCTAGTCAAAATGCCCCCTAGTCAAAACGTCCCCGAATTGGTCAAAACGTCCCCAAAAACAAAAAAAAGATAGGTCAAAACGTCCCCATAAAACGTCCCCATTTTTCAAAGGAAATTTTTCGAAGAAATTTGGGATTCTAACAAAGAAAGAGCTTTTTTTAGTGTCTGGTACTAATGTATGAAAGTTTGAAATGATGTTTTGATAGTGTATTTTATGTTCATGCTGCTATAGATCAACGTTACTTAAAGCATTAAAATAGTTTTTCGGGTGTTTTGTTGTCTGCTTTTCTTTTTCAAAATAACGTTTTAAAGGACTGTTTTGGGAATACCAAATAATCAGATATTCCCGCGTTAAGTCAGGTCTGATCTGGATATAAGCCCCTTGTAAATGTTATCAGCAGAAGACACCAGCATGTGAAGAGATAATACTATACATCGACTTTGGTTCAGTATGACCTATCATTATACCCCCGGTACGAAGTATATAGGGGGTATATAGTTTTTGCCTTTTCTGTAATTATGTTTGTTTGTTTGTCTGTTTGTTTGTTTGTCTGTAAACTTTTTTTTTCGTCAAAGATTTCTCAGCAACTACTTGGGTTAGGATTCTGAAATTTGGTACAAAGCTTGATAGTGATGAGTTGTATTGTGTAACAAAAGAACAGCCACATATTGCTTATCAGTCCCTTTATTTGTTCATTTTTCTTTCTCTCCAATGGAAATTTCTGTCACAGATTTCTCAGCTCCTATTGGAGCCAGAGTTTTCAAATTTTGTATACATCTTCAGGATGGCAAAGTGTACTGTGTAAAAGGAAATTAAGATGCTAATCCTCATTTTGCCTTCTTTTTTCAAATTTTCATTTTTTCCTTCTTTCTCTCTTATATAATACATATGGACATTTTTTCTGTCAAAGATTTCTCAGCAACCACTTGAGTTAGGACTCTGAAATTTGGTACAAAGCTTGATAGTGATGTGTTGTATTGTGTAAGAAAAGAACAGCCACATATTGCATATCAGTCCTTTTATTTGTTCATTTTTCTTTCTCTCCAATGGAAATTTCTGTCACAGATTTCTCAGCTCCTATTGGAGCCATTGTTTTCAAATTTTGTGTACACCTTCAGGAAGGCAAAGTGTACTGTGGAAATGGAAATTAAGATGCTAATCCTCATTTTGCCTTCTTTTTTCAAATTTTCATTTTTTTTCCTTCTTTCACTCTTATATAATACATATAGACATTTTTTCTGTCAAAGATTTCTCAGCAACTACTTGAGTTAGGATTCTGAAATTTGGTACAAAGCTTGATAGTGATTAGTTGTATTGTGTAGCAAAAGAACAGCCACATATTGCTTATCAGTCCCTTTATTTATTAATTTTTCTTTCTCTCCAATGAAAATTTCTGTCGCAGATCTCTCTGCTCCTATAGGAGCCAGTGTTTTCAAATTTAGTGTACACCTTCAAGTAGGCTAAGTGTATTGTGTAAATGAAAATAAAGATGCTAAAGATCATGTTGGCTTCTTTTTCAATTGTTCCTTCTGTCACTCCTATATAACACATATGGACGTTTTTGTCAGAGTTTTCTCAGCAACTACTTGATTTAGGATTATGAAATTATTTGTGTACTTTCAGGTAGGAGAAGTGTAGTGTGTAAATGAAAACTAAGGTGCTAATCCTCATTTTGCCTTCTTTTTTTCAAATTTTCAATTTTTCCTTCTGTCACTCTTATATAACACATATGGACAATTTTTCATCAAAGTTTTCTCAGAAACTACTTGATTTAGGATTATGAAATCTTTGACAATTTTGTCTTTTCTCTGAAAGTGTTACAACCTCTGATGGCTACCGCCGGGGGTATGTGAGCTTTGCTCACTTCTTGCTATATTTAATAACGTACAAGAGCAATTAGTTACGGTAGACCCAACATCACTAGGAGGACGTGAACTGATATATTACAATACAAGTAAAACATGTATTTAAACCTCGGACCTAGTAATACAATTATAACAATATATGCATTTACTCATAACAGGAGGGGCATGTCGCGAGAAAACTTGACTTAGTTGCATGCGAACAACAAAGGCTTATGGAAGTTTCTTAATTTTCTTAATTGAGGAGTCACTGTCATCATTTCTGAGCTGCAGGTTTTTCACACGTCTTTATCAAACAGTTCAATTATACATGTATTAGACACCTGTTTTAATAGAGTTAATCACCTATTATCAATTTTGTTATTTATCCAAAAGCATTTCCCCTAGGCAAAATTTGCGCCTGTTGGAAAGGAGATTTATATACTGCGTAGACCTAGATTTAGAATTGAACTTTATGCATACGTTTGCTCAAAATTAAATAACTACTCCAAAATTACAATCATAACGATTGTCTGATAATTATCACAAAACAAATCGTCAAAAACGAGTGAATATATATGTAATATTTGGAGGACCGTGTATAGAAGGACTGTCCGAAAAACTGCACTCTAAATGCTATTTTACTGAAATAACAGAATGGAATCTACATAAAAACACTTTATCGAAAACAGTTTCATTCTAACATCCCAGATTATGCCTAAAATTTCATAACATATAGAATAAAAAATCATTTTGGGGACGTTTTGACCAAAATTTTTTACCATGGAGTAATGTTGTTTTGACCAATTTTTGGGGACGTTTTGACTAGGGGACGTTTTGACTTGGGAACGTTTTGACTGTAATCCTAAAAGTGTAAACCAATAGAAGTTTAAAGCAAAAGTTACATGCAACATCTGGTTAAAGTGTGGTTGGTAGCATGTCCAGCCTATCACTCAGGAATTTGCATGTTTGAGTACCATGTTCAGCAATTTGTCATGAAATATTTTCTACTGCCATTCTCTCCAAACTCCTAATATGTCAATGTGTCAGATACTGGTAAAAGGATGTAACCGAGTACTGCTTAAGTTAAGCCTGTTCAAGGAAAAGCATGTTTAGGATAACTGACTGTCCAAACTTGACCTCACTTGTGTGCCATGGACGTAAAGCAACAAATCAACCAGTTCATGCATGTTGCAGGCCTTAAAAGATCAGAAAGGGCTAGATAGAGGTCTCATAGTTTTAATCACTCATATACAGAGTATAAAACAATAAAGTTGCATTTTACACATTTTTAAAAGATAATCATTATATCAATATATCACAATATTTCCTACCGATATATAGATATGCCAAATGACCAATCGTTGACAGCTCTACTTAAAGACCCGGTCTTGAGACTGCGGCGCGACCTCTCGATGACAGATTTTGTTTGCGACCTCTGCAACCATTTTTATACCCCGCCACTAAAGTGTGGCGAGGTATTATGTTATACCCTTCGGTGTCTGTCCGTCCGTCCGTCCGTGCTCACCATTTCCGATCGATAACTTGAGTATTTATTCACGGAATTTTTTCAAACTTTGCATACATATTGTTATCGGCGATGAGTGGTATGGGATTGTTAATGGGCAAAATCCGTCCATTTTTAACGGAGTTACTGCCCTTTTTCGTATTGGAAAAATGGTTTCTGGCCTGTTATTCCTTTACTGTTCATGATATCTGAATGAAACTTCACAGATATGTTGCACATCAAAGGTTACATATTGTGACTAAGGACCGTCACTCTGACCTTCCCAGTTTGTGAGTTATCTGCCCTTGATAGGTCTGAAAAAAGGTTTTTGATCTATAGTTCCTTTACTATGTGGAATATCTGAATATAACTTCACAGATATGTTTCACATCAAAGGTAACATATTGTGACTAAGAACCGTCACTCTTACCTTTCCCGTTTGTGAGTTATTCGCCCTTGATTGAATTAAAAAATGTTTTTTACCCGTAGTTCCTTTACTATGTGGAATATTTAAATGAAACTTTACAGATATGTTTCACATCAAAGGTTACATACTGTGACAAAGAACCATCACTCTTACCTTTCCAGTTCATGAGTTATCTGCCCTTGATTGATCTGAAAAATGGTTTTTGACCTGTAGTTCATTTACTATATGGAATATCTGAATGAAACTTCACAGATATGTTGATCATCAAAGGTTACATATTGTGACTAAGGATCTTCACTCTTACCTTTCCAGTTCATGAGTTATCTACCCTTGATTGATCTGAAAAATGGTTTTTGACCTGTAGTTCATTTACTATATGGAATATCTGAATGAAACTTCTCAGATATGTTGAACATCAAAGGTTACATATTTTTAGTAAGGACCGTCACCCTTACCTTTCCAGTTCATGAGTTATCCGCCCTTGATTGAATTGAAAAATGGTTTTTGACCTGTAGTTCATTTACTATATGGAGTATCTGAATGAAACTTCACAGATATGTTGACCATCAAAGGTTACATATTGTGACTAAGGACGTCATATCACTGTCTATCTCAGTTCTGTTGCTATTTAGGCATTATATATCTCACAAAATAACTTTTGGTGCCCCCAGCAGTGGCGGGGTATTCTGCAGTGCTTGCGGTGCTTTTATTCCATTTCTGGTATGGTCGCTGGGGTATGGTCAATGATCATTTGCCACACATTCGGTGATCTTTTAAGCATTTAGTCGGCGATTGGTCTGCGACTAGTTCAGGGTAAGGTGTGACCGTCAGCAATCAATTGGCGACTGATCGGAGACTGGATTGATTTTAAAAAAATAAAGTATTTGGAAAGAATAAAACCATTTCTGTGTGAGTTACCATCATGATAACACATCCAATAAGTTGTTTCGCATACAACATAACAGAACGCTGCAGTTGTGGTTGTGACGATTCGCTGGGATCTACTAGCTCTGACCTTACACTTTCAGCACCTGGTATTTTGGGCTCAATTAGTTTCTAGGACAGCTGAGATTCATCATCAGAATCAGGAGTCTGAATTTCGGTAGTGCTTTTCATCATCTGCTTTGGTGCTGACAACCGTCTGCTTTGGTGCTGACAACCTCTATGCCCAATGATGCAATCAAATTCAATACTTGTGGTGAAATGATGTCAAGATAGCTTTTTGTTGAAGCTGGCACTGCAACCTGTCGGCGACCAGTCGCTGATCGGTCGCCGATTAGTCGCTGACTAGTTGCTGAAGATTTCTGAATCAAAGTTATCATGAAATTTACCAGTGTCTTTTTGGCGACTGATCGGCGACTTCTAGAAACCTTTGCAACTAGTCAGCGATCAAAATCAGTTGCCGCTAGTCTTTTGTGCATGCTCAAAAGACTGGCTGTGACCGATTTTCATCAGCAACCTTGCTGTGACCTTTGTTAAACCTCTCTGTGATTGCCATTTTTTCAGTCGCAAGCTCTGTGGGACAGGGGCTTTAAGGGACAAATGACAAAAGAGTTTACACATTTTTTTTTTATTTGACTTGAAATAGAACATTATCACAAATGAACTTTGTGAACCCATTTATCTATAAAACCCATTTATGCCACATAACATTCTTCATTTTCACAACTGTAAATCTGGAAATTTTCGGGAGAATTTTAATTTCAATATTACTGTTATAAGACATATTTGTGACTAAAAATTCACTATTAGGGCATGATATACGTACATCAGTAAATGACTGAGCAATTTTGCCATTTTCCGAGGGTAAAATTTTCACACGTGCAAATTTTTGTGAAAATAAAATCCTCACAAAAAATTCTGAATTAACAGTACTTGTGATAACTTTGGTCTAGCCCCAAGGTATACAAAAACTTTTTTCATGCTCAATTCAACTGGGCATGAAATTTCAACTGCTCATAAAAACTAAAATACCAACAAATAAAGAAGTTACTTGCTATAAGTTTCTAAAATGTTGCATTTATCGTGCATATTAATGTAAAAATGCCAACAATTGTTGGCATTTTAACATTTATGAGCAGGATAAATTTCGTGCTCAGCTCATTTGAGAATGAAAAATGTTTTAAAACCTTGGGGCCTGGTTTGGATTAACAGAATAACCCTTCTGTTGTAATGAATGGTTAAGGCAATAAGAGCAGACCCTGTTGAAACACCACAAAAAGTACCATCTTATCTGTGTCTACACTGGCTGTTTTATTTAAGAAAACCAAGAGTTAATTTACCCATATTATTCAGACTGATAATTCCATGCAAACAGTATAATCTAAGATCAGCCAGCTATCCGATCTTGGTTTACACTGATTCAGGGCTCAAAAATAGCACTCCTCCGCTCGTATTAACTAGTGCTTCAGGCTGCAGGGCAAGTGAAAATTTTGATATTTCTAATGAAAATGATTTTTTTCCAATGTATGCCAAAGTTTTTGTAATGCAGGGCAAGTGCCTTTTTTATTATATTTCGAGGCCTGTGATTGCCATAAATTCACATGGGTGAAAGTTCAAAATTCTGAACTTTCGAAATTTCAATCTTAAAACTTGCAATATGCCTACTAAATATCCACAATTTCAAAATTAAATGATCATTTGTCCTTAGACAGACTGAAAACAAATCAGAGAAGCTAATATAACCTCCTTAATTCAGGATTTTGAGGATGACTTTCCACTTCAGGATTTTGAGGATGACTTTTTGTGGAAAGTCACCCTCAAAATCCTGAATTCAGGAATAGTCCTGAAAACTTTCACCCATAAATTCACTACATTTTTCACACATCAGTAAGTGGTCTTATAGGATTGCATGTAAGTATGATGAAGAGAAAAGTGTCTGAATATCAGGAGTATGTATGGCATTATAAAACTACTTTTTGAACATCACAGAGTACATATAAGTCTCAACGCACAATACTACTGGCCAGGTGATGGCATCAAACCAGGTGTTAGTCCTTGACCATAACCAGACGTGGCAGCATTTGGACCCAGTAATATCTGAAAAGAAAGAACAACAAAAACATTAAAATATGGGTGAATGCTCCCAGGATTGCGCACGAATAAAGGATTTTTACTTAGGGTCTTGAACCAAATAAGAAACCTAATTCGGGATTTTAGAAGCCTACTTTTAGAAAGTCTGAACTTCGGACTTTCTAAAAGATGGCTTCTAAAATCCTGAATAAGGTATACTGTATGGTTCAACAGTTTTAATTTCCAAAGCTTGAGACAAACAGCGCAGACTCAGATCAGACTGCATATGTGGAAGTCTGATCAGGGTCTTCCCTGTTTTCTATTCAGACAAACATTATGTGAATTCCAGCCCTGATAACCACATTTTATTTCAGAATATGATAAGAAGTGTTCAAAATGCTAAAAATTTCACTTCAACTGTTTGCCGAATTATGGATTTTGGTACATGTACATTTAAGAAATGAATTCAATTTTTGGAATGTTCATGGAATCATGACTACTTCGGGTCTCTTGCAAAGTAATTGAATTGATTGCTTATAATTATATTATATTATAAATATCTAAAATATAAAAATTGTTTTTAATTTAGCAATTAAAACAGTTTTGTATTTAAAATATAATTATATTATCGGTTTAGTCGGAGTCAAGAGTCTTGTTTTGCATGTGCGACTCAGGTGTGGTTCACTGTCAATCACAACACCAGTATCACTTCTGGCGAAGAGATGTTCGAAGCGTATTGCATGGGCAAGTGAGCTTGGCAGCTGTCAATCAAATTTGTGTAATTCATGAGGCTATGAAGTATGAACGGTTGCAAAAATCTAAAGATTTATTAAAGGATGGCTTCGAAAATGTAAATATATTGCATATGCCTTTATGGGTAGTCATACACATACTTTATAAAAGATAAGAATGCTCCCTACACATTGTTGGAAATCTCATGTCGTGGCTCAATTATGTCTTTAATCACTGAAACATGTACAACAATATCTTGACCCTTATCATATTTTGAACAGTATATTTAAGCCTTCCAGTAGCTGTGGCTGCTGCCCACTGCTTTTGGGTCATGAAATACATGTAAAGGTAATTTTGCCCTGATTTAACTGCGACAAATGTTCCATGAACTTTGGCAGTGAAATTTACACAGATAAAATGCTGCAGAAGTTGGCATTCATTTTGTTCTACACTTTTCATTTGCTAAGGTGAAAACAATTTCATGGACTGAAATAGATCTTAATCTGCAAATCCTGTCCAGGTACATTGTATATGTATAAAGTAGCAGCTTAGCAAAAGCATAGTTCATGAAATTAAAATTTGGTGGTATAGCTGTCATGTAAATATAAACAATTTGCTTTATAGAGACAGGTATTTTAGTACTAATTGGCAGTTTGAGATGTTTAAAAGAGGTAAAGCCAATGGACATGATACTTGTTTAGTGTATATTTCAAAATAGGTTTCCTTAATTTCAGTAACATATGTTGTTGGTACATATTGGAATTGCCTCAATGAGGCAATTCCAAAGTGCATCTACAACACATGTCAATTCAATATGAATAAATGAGTGTGTTTCACCATGGCATAAACTTTTTTTCAGAAATTTCTCAACTTATTGTTTTAGTGTAATCTGGTAATGAGCATGTAGAAATGAACAAGTTATTGTGTAGTTTTGCGTGCACTTGGATAACAATAATAGATAGCCAATTTTATATTATTGACAGTTTATCTTAGGATGTTTCATTGGAATGAAATGCTAACTCGGTGGTTGCCTGGTTGTAAGCCTAATGGAATTTTCCACTTTTATCAATAAGACCAGTCCATTTTCGTCTTAAGAGTTGTTGGGTGGTCAGGATCTCCGCTGTTTGAAAACAGAATATTTATTAAAATTTGAGAAAAAAAAACCCTAAAACTTCCCTAAAATTGAAAATGGGCTTGTCTTACTGATAAGGTTAGGCAATTCCAGTCAGCTTAAACGAGTAAATTTGACCTCAGCAACTTTACCTGTCTTTGTTGTTGTTCCTGTTCCTCTCGGAACATTTCTCGCTGGCTCTCTAAGACGACAGGAAACACGAGGATGATGAAGGAGGATGTGAGTAGCCACATGGCACTTCTACCGTAACTGAAACAGAACTTCGTAGCTCCCCAGGAAAATTTTGTTGCCGTTGAACAGGAATTTCTTACAACATCTGGGAACATCTCTGTGAGGCCCATTAATCTTTCTGACAAAGTTTCATCAATGTCCTAAAACAAACAAGTAGGATAAAGTCATGAAACTTCGGACACCAGGTAAACTCGGACACACATTTGCAAACAGTGGAAATCAGATGAGACGGCTCTTATGAGCCGTCTCATCAGGATTTTCACTGCTGCTTATTTTTTTTATTCCCATGATTTATAATATGAATCAAACAAGGTCCCTGTCCGAATTTACCTGATGTCCGAGGTTACCTGCCTTTACCCTAGTTCAGATAAGCCTGGTCCGAGAGAAGCAATCTGATCAGAGACAACCTGTTTTCTTTCTTCAGCAAATTATTTGTTAATAACTAGGCGGCAACACATTTTTAATTAGGCCAAAGAAAAAATATCTGTTTTAGGTCATATATAATTTGAAAATATGGACCACAGGTTAAATAATATTTTTTATTTTCATTTTTACTATTTAATAGCTTTTTACATGGGTATGAGTGGGAAATCCCTAAAAGCGATAAAAAATTTATAGGATCAAATTACAACTGTATTTCGTTTGTTTGTGTGGATGCTTTACGTCCCAGTCAATAATTTTTCAGTCATGTCGAGAAGTTTCTTGGTTTGAACGACTAATAAGCAGAGGAGAAAATGTCTTGCTTATATCTGGTTCACACCAACGGCGAATGCCGCGCTTTAAATCAGCGCGCAAAGCGCCGTCATTTTTGTTTACTTTTCCAAAAATGTCGCGATCTCCTAAGTAATGTTACGCTCTGATAAGCTCTGATACGCTCTGATACGAATTGGGGACCAATTATTGCCCGACTTGTGACCTTTTCTCATGATTTGATCCCGCTTTGATGAGGCTATGTTACGCTTGAAATCACGCTTTGATAAGCTTTGATAAGCTTTATTACGCTTTATTACGCTTTGATGCGACTATGGCGCTTTAAATCAGGCTCTGATACGATTATCAAGCTATGTTGTGCATTGTTACGCTCTGTTAAGCTCTGTTACGCATTGGAAAATGTCGAGATCGCCGATTTCATGCCGCTTTTGACCCAGAGCTATAAATAAAGATGCAGCAGATCCACAAAATCATTGCATCTTTGATTCCAGAACACGATGGCAGAACAACAAGATCCAGAAATTCCAGATGTACCAGAGCATGATCTATCTGAAGAAGACATGATGTTTGTCTCCCTGCTGTATAACTACATCCTAGCCCTTGAGGCGGAGGAGAGCGTGAAGGAGCGTGAGAGAGCGTGAGGAAGCTTGCCAAGAGTAACAAAGCCTAACAAAACGTGTCAATCCTTGATCAAAGCGCCTCAATTCGTGTGAAAGCGTGAGAGTCCTTCATGAAAGCGTAACAAAGCGTGTCAGATCTTGATGAAAGCGTCTGACCTCGTGTCAGATCTTCATGCCAGATCGTAGCAAATCTTGAGACATCTTAACGAAGCGTGTCAAGTGGTGACAGACCGTGAAGACTGGGGTCCCCGCTTTGAACCAAGCTCTGTTAAGCTTTCCTACGCTTTGAGTCAAGCTTTGCTGAGCTTTGTTGCGCTTTGTTAAGCTTTGATACGCTCTTGGCGCTTTAATCAATTCGTGACAGAGCGCCCAAAATTTTTGAACAGTTCAAAAAAATTTGGCGCTCTTGCCGAATGTCCCGCTTTACTCCAAGCTTTCCCACGATCTATTACGACCCTGCCGCTTTAATCAAGCTTTGTTACGCTTTGGTGCCGCTTTGCACGCCGCTTTAAAGCGCCAT
Organism: Loripinus fragilis; assembly: GCA_964019695.1. NCBI lineage: Eukaryota > Metazoa > Mollusca > Bivalvia > Lucinida > Lucinidae > Loripinus > Loripinus fragilis. Next base: position 64,720,578 of record OZ026516.1, read on the forward strand.
CAAAGCGCCGTTGGTGTGAACTAAGCATTAAGGACACAATGTAGCAATGGTTAGTACAGGGGTGTCCAAAGTGTTTTTCCTTGCATCAAAATTAAAAATTATTGTAGCAAAACCAAGGTTTGGCGGAAAATTCCACCCCTGGTATTTACCAGTATATCCCGGCATGGCAATTAAGGCTCAAGTGGCAAATACTGGCAAATAATGGCAAATATAACTTTTTGTCGCGAAACACTGGCAAATATGATTTTTAGCTGTAAAATGCAGCAGATATCTTTAGGAAGTTGACTTAAAATAGTATAATTTAACAAAATGAGTGAAAATGTAAATATTGAATATGAGGCTACAGTATCAGCATATACATACAGCCAAAAATGAATCTTAGACTGAAATTTTGAAATAGTTTTTTAACAATTAATAGTATCTTTGGCCCTTATCATGCTGAATATTTTATGAACTACAAAGTAACACTACTCCCAAATTCTATCCTGTTAAGCTTAAATCTGTATTTTGAATTAGTGTGGAAAACAGTGTAGATCCTGATAAGATGGCCTCTGAAAGAAACATGCTGATCAGGATCTAGTGTTTTCAAAAATGACATTTTCAGCAGGACAAGGGTAAATTCTAATTTGACCTTTAAATGAGGAGAAAATTACCTGTGTATCTGACAATTGTTTGACACCTGTGCCTGTCATAAACTGTTAAAACAACACATCCCCCATGGGATACTGTATAGCCATGGGCAAAGATGACCAATAGGATGTCATGATTGACTTCATATATTAACTTTATTCAAGTCCAGGTGACCACCAATAGGGGTGTCTTTAATTGAGTTATAGTACAGATAAGGGTCACTCATCCGAACACCCAACTTTAATACTTTATATTTTAACTTAAGACAAGTAAATCCTAGGTGACCACAAACAGGAGTGCCTTTAATTGATTTATAGTACAGATAAGGGCCACTCATCCAACCTTATCTGTAACTATGCACAAGCCAACTCAGTTCTTGGCAGGTACAAAACAGGTTGTTTTTTTTTTCTTCTTCTAAAATTCACTTTTTAAATTTAAATGTTTAAAGAATGAGACTTTTACCATAAACTAAGATAATTTAGCTGATAGCCTGATAAACTAGTAGAAATGAAATATTAAGGCATATAACCTCTATTATTGAAATTACCAATCTAAATGTGAAAGGCTGTAAATTATATTTGCCAGTATTTTCAATTATTTGCCATTATTTCCCGGTAAATGCCACTGGCATGGCAAATATGCTTATTTGCCGGCATTTTGCCAACCTTGAGCAAAACTCAAATATTAATAGCATAAAGTTTGGCACATGGAGCATCATACTTTTTTCTATTCCTAGGCGCTCAAAGCCCCAATGTGCTATACCACTATCCAATCTTTTGATTAACTTTAATTTTGAGTGGTATTGACTAATTGAGGGTGTTAAGAAGTTGGTACATGTGTTAGCAGTAGGCCTACCAATATATTACTATCCTCAATATTCAATTATAATTTTCAGTGCATGCAAAATCTAGATACCATGTCCACTCACTGCTGTGTTCAGGCCAAGCTCAGGACATTGTCATATGAGAGAGAAAACAACATTTCATTGCAGGCGATCAGGTCTCAAGTTCTTTATAAATCAAAAGTCATGTAATGTCTTTGATAGGTTTCCTTGCCTTAATTGGCATATATTAGTTTGGTTCTCCGAGGGCTTACCCTGGCTCAGATTTTGCTGTAGCCAACGCTTTAGCCAAATGGAAAATGTTGGAGCCAAATGAAATGGACTTTAGCCAAGGGTTTAGCCAGAAAGTAGTATCAACAAGTTGTTTTGTATTTTACTCTTTGCACGCTAGGGGCAACTTTTGTTGTCTGCTGATAACCTTCGCAAACAGTTTGGACCCAGATCAGGCCCGACAAAAAGTCGGGCCTGATCTGGATTCAAACTGTTTGGCACTCCGATAGTATCGAAAAAATCCAGAATCCAAAGAGTTAATATGGCACAATAAGTGTGAAGGAGTATTTGAAAATACAAAAGCTGATCAAAATACACTGTTTTGCAAATATGTAATTTTTGAACCACCTAGACAGTACTTTTAGCCAATGACTTATATTTTTAGCCACTCTACATTTTTACTAGCAAATGGCTACAATGGCTAGTGGCAGGGTGATCCCTGGGTTCTGATGTGGTTATTTGGGGAGTGTTTTTCCTCTGTACAGCAATCAGTTTTGAAAAGTTTGCATTTGTTGTACAGAGGCAAATTTTGGGATTGTTTTTTGTAAAGTGTCAGGGCTGACCCTGCCATTAGCCATTGTAGCCATTTGCTACTAAAAATGTAGAGTGGCTACAAATATAAGTCATTGGCTAAAAGTACAGTCTAGGTGGTTCAAAAATTTCATATTTGGGAAAAGTGTATTTTGATCAGCTTTTGGATTTATGAATATTGCTTTTATTATTCTTTCAAACTTTATTATTGCGCCATATTTTACTCTTTGGATGCTGGACTTTTTCAATACCATCCGGGTGTCAAACAGTTTGGATCCAGATCAGGCCCATCATTTTGTCGGCCTGATCGGGGTCCAAACTGTTTGCAAAGGTTATCAGTAGACATAGCGGGCCAAGAGTTAAATACAAAACAACTTGTTGATGCTTTCTGGCTAAAACCTTGGCTAAAGTTAATTTCATTTGGCTCAAACTTTTTCCATTTGGCTAAAGTGTTTGCTCCAACAAACTCGTAGCCAGGGTAAGCCCTGAGCGTGTACTTGTTATACAGGAGAAAATCTATTTTTGTGAATGCGTAATGTGGGAGAACTTTATGAAAAAATCCAAACTATGATAGCAGACCAAAAATAATTAGAGCTACCTAAGCCTACTATTGTTCGGCAAATGGGGATCTGTTTATGTTAGGATATTGTTTCAACAAAATGATGTGCGAATGTCAGAGTTGAAAAAGCAGAAAATACATATTTTACTGAGAGTAAATAATTATAAATTATGCATCCGATTAAATCATGTTGAAAGCTTGTGTAGAATGTTCAGCTTCTAAAACAACTACTGGCGCAATCACACTACGATTATTTCCATAACTGGAGAGTGCTAAACTGGAAATTTCAACAATACCTTCTATGTGGTACCATTCATAATGTTAATTTAAACAGGGACGGGTCTTCCTGGGTTGAACCAGTACTAAGCTAGGATAAATGTGTCTTGCTCAAGGACCACAATGCAGTGATGCCGGTGAGGCTTGACCCCGCGGCCCCTCGGTCTCAAGTCAAGCACTCTACCTGAGCTCCCTATACTGATAAGGACATCCTCATCAAATGATAAAAGGATTATAAGCACCCGCTGTATGCCGTATTCTTGTTCAGATAGTGACAGAGAGGTTAAACTTTTCATGCTCAACTCAGCTGAGCCTGAAATTTATCCTGCTCATAATGTTAAAATGCCAATAATTTGTTGACATTTTAACATTTATAAGCATGATAAATTTACAACATATTAGAGATTTAAAGCCAGAATTGCCTTCATTTGTCAGTACATTTGTTTGTATTTAGTTAAAATTCGTGCTCAGTAAGCATGAAAAGTTTTATAACCTAAGGGCCAGTTAGTAGCTGATTGGGTGGCATATACATTGGAGCATGAAAACTAGTTAGTCCCCGCTCATGCAGGACTTGTTCCATCAGTTATTCAACACCACTCCTCTCTTTCTCAACATTGTTGGTACTTGTAACTTGTAACTTGATGTTAGTTAAACTTTAAGTCCTGACGACTTGTCTTCTACATCTCTTCTTGAGTAACAATTCAAAAACTAACTTCTGGTGCTATTTTAAAGTCTATATTGGTCATATGTCTATAGTCAGCATATATGTATATCTTGAATAAGAAATAAGAGTACTTATTGTATATAACACTAGTAAATATCTCCAGTATGGTATTTCTGATCCCCCATATATCTGTCATACATGGTCTTGAAACTAAGCACAGTAGAAGAGTTCACAATATCATCAGTCAAATTATTCCACTTATCTATAGCTGAGCTGCTCTAATGCTAAATGAGTTCATTCTGAATGATTTCAATACTCTGGGCTTTTTTAATTTCAAACTATGACCTTGTGTTATTGAGTCAGAAAATTCAAAGAGTCCTTCCATCTTTATATCATCAATCTTGTTTATAATTTTGAAAGTCTGAATCATATCCATTCGATGTCTTCTATAGTTGAGTGTTGTAAGATTAAGTTTACGTAACCTCTCTTCATAACTTATATGGGAAAGTTCTGGAAGTATTTTTGTGAGCCTTCTTTGTACATTTTCAATAGCACGAATATCTTTCTTCAGTGTTGGGAACCTTATGGTGTTTCCGTAATCAAGAATAGGTCTGATAAGTGTCTTATATAAGACTAACAGTGTCTCTTCGTCAAGGTAAGAGAAAGCACGCTTGATTAATTTTGTTGAGACTGTTGGAGGACTGGAGGGCAGCCTTGGACAATAATGAATATGTCACGGCTGTCTTGATGGATCTGTCCAAGGCATTTGACTGCTAACCGCATAAAATCCTCTTATCCAAGCTGTCTGCATATGGTTTATCAGATGAAGCAGTGCTACTTTTAAAAAGTTACTTGTCGGATCGAAAGCAACGAATAAAACTAAATAATATTGTCAGCAGTTGGTCGGAAATAAAGAAAGGAGTTCCACAGGGTTCAGTTTTAGGTCCGTTACTTTTTAATGTTTTTATCAATGATATTTTTTACTTTATAGAACATGGAACTTTATATAATTATGCAGATGACAATACAATATCTTTTAGCTCGCCAGATTTTAATAGATTAATTCAGGTTTTACAGAAAGAAAGTTCTACTCTTATAAACTGGTTCCGTATAAACTGTATGCAGGCAAACCCTGAAAAATTCCAGGCCATTGGAATTGGGAAGAGGACCCATGACATGAATCTAACTATAAAAGTTTCTGATACTCAAATAAATTGTGAGGATGTAGTGAAATTGCTTGGTGTAGACATAGACTACCAACTAAATTTTGTTCAACATATCAGTAATCTTTGTAGAAAAGCAGGTCAGCAATTGAATGTCTTGAAGAGGTTGAGTCCTTTTTTATCAAGACAAAATAAACATACAATTTTTCATACTTTTATATTATCTAATTTTAATTACTGCCCGCTTGCCTGGCATTTTTGTTCTGAAAGTAACTCCAAAAAATTGGAAAAAATTCAAGAGCGTGCATTGAGATTTGTCTACGATGATTTTAAATCAACTTATGAAGAGTTACTAAACAAAGCAAACATTCCTTTCTTGCATATTAAGAGAATAAGAACAATGGCAGTGGAGACATTTCGCATCTTAAACGATATGTCTCCCCCTGTATTGTCTGATCTGGTCAGGATAAGAGACTGTTCTTCTTATAACTTTAGATACCAAAATGTTTTGCAGGTGCCGTAAGTTCGCACAACAAAATACGGTAAGAAAAGTTTTAGATTTGCAGCTGCCGTCCTGTGGAACAGCTTCCCAGATAATTTTAGACAAGCAGCTTCAATCAATTCAAAGCTCTAATTTCCAATTGGAGTGGTAAAGACTGCAAATGTAATTTATGTAGGTAGCTGTTCTGCAGGATGCCTAGCAGCCTGTCTGAGTTCAATCGCATGTTTGTTGTTGCGCTTTCTGTGATGTTTCAGCTCTGTTTGTTTATTTTAAGTTAATGTTAATACATGATGGGGCAGTATTGGCACCAGCATGGATTGCTGGTCTCAATACTGCAACATGATGTATTTTGTGCTATAATATATATGTGCTTTTGTTTATTTTAGCTGGAATGCCCTAGTTTTATTATCATTTGCTATTTGCTCTTATGTGCTGCATATACTCTCTTAATTGTAAAGTACTCATTTGCTTCTTTAATCTTTTAGCTAATGCTTAGTATGTTAGAAGTCTTAATGCCTTAAGATAGCTAATAACTTTATATGTTTATGTTTCAGATATACATTAATTTATTTAAATCTTTTTTAGGTTATCCCTTGTAATTATTGTCGTAACATTATCTTATCTTATAATTGTATGTTAACTTATAGACGGTCAAAAGCTCAATAGAGCTTATGTTTCTCTGTTTTACTGTCATGCCGTCTTAAAATAAATTTTCTTATCTTATCTTATCTTATTAATCCAACTAATCTATTTGCTCTGTTTACTGTCAAGCTGATGTGTTTATCAAATTTCAAATTCTCTTGTACATTAACTCCTAGATCTTTTTCCATTTCAACTGATTTCAATACTTTAGTGTTTCCATCTTTGTCCGTCATTTCATATTCAAATCTTGGATTATTTTTACCTAGGTGTACCTAGTGGCGTGAAATGATGCTCCCACTTACCAAATGCTATGCCGAACACGTATAATTGGTGTAATAAGCGACCTAGTCACCATTTCTAGCCCATAGTCAACTTTATAAAATATGTGCATGTGGGAATCGCTTCAAGGTTAGTCACGAAAACTGATGACATCTGCAATTATTTAATATTTAGCGTAATACTGGCAGTAACTTACATCGTCGTCGTCATCTTCTAATTCTAACGGTAAAGGTTTTTCCATTGCCCCAAATGATTCCATGATTAATAAGGCGACAAATGTAAAAGTTTATAATAAATAAGAGGACATGCAATCAGGGGCAGACTTGATTTAGCTGGGGTAGACTTGATTTAGCTGTTCTCTTTACTCCTTCCACTCCGAACAGACAGAACAGAAATCAAGTGCGCTGGAACAGCTGTGCTGGCGTACGCCGGAGTACTCCGTCTTTCGAGGTGGTGCAGACAGAACAGTCACGTGACCTGTTCCAAAAAAGATGGCGGATCATTGCCTGCATGTGCGGAAATATTTTGTATCGCTTGATTTATTCCGGACTACTCCAAAGTGCCCAGTTTTACTTGTTTATGTGGCTGTTCTGGCGTACGCCGAGTACTCTAAAAATTGCTAAATCAATTCCGCCTCTAGACTGGTTCTCTCCCTTTAATAGCTTGTCAGCATATTAAGACAGGTAACTACTAGCCGCCATTGCGCCTACGTACATACACATTGACGTCATGAGTGACGTGGTATTGGAAAATACCCTTGACATAAAGTGCATTTTTTTGACAAGCCGTTTTATTAAGTTTATTTTGTTCTGGGAGTTTATATATTTTTCTTTTTCTTAATTATCAAATTATATCAACTGAAAAAATACTGAAGTTTGTGCTGAAAAAATATTTTCTGGAGCATGCGCAGTCAGATGAGTAGGATTCTCTACCTGTAATGAAATAGGCGTTACCAGTCGTTATATGCGTAGCGGAAGTGGAGCTTTATCAACGAGGGGAACCAATCTAGTCCGCCCCAGATTGCTGATACTCTTTTGTCAAGGAGGTTTCGATTTGGGTATGACGAAACAACGAAATATCTACGAATCCACTAGTCTGGTTCCCTCCCCTTGATCTACCTATCTAGGTCGATTTGAGACGATAACAGGGCACCAGTTTACGAATCCACCTTAGTCTGGTTCCCTCCCCTAGATCTACCCCATCTAGGTAGAATGCTTCACTGCCCCCTCGCATGAACTAGGGACAGTAGCAAAGCGGTAGTCACGTGTTTTTATTCAACCACTGAGATGAGCGGAGTAACTAGACGTCATAGATGTATTCAGAATCAGGCAGTGTATTTATAGAACCGCTAATGTTAAACTGGTGCCCTGTTATCGTCTCAATTCGACAACAGGTATCCCCTATTCTATCATTGATTGTGATTAGTTTATTAATTGACCAATGAGGTGGCTTGTTACGTTTCAAGTTTAGCGTGGGTTGCAAACTGTTGGACTGTTACGATATTTTGTTTAATTTAATCACTAAAGCAACGCGAGTTTTGTGAAAATACAAATACACATTAAGATACTGGATTCCTGCCTCAAATTTGGTTGATTTTATCGTATCTAAAACTCTCATGAATCATCCGTTTGATCATCCGCGCCATTTTTTTCACAGTTTAGAGTTACTTCCCCTAGATCACACCTATCCCATGATTCTCGTAGACGGTCAAGATTCTGACCGTCTGGATTAGCCTATACCTGACCCTAGATAGTTAGATCAAGGGGAGGGAACCAGACTACGCTAATGTCTAACAGCCACCTGCATAGATTACACTTTACCTATTAGCGTCGTCTGCTGATAATTTTTGAAAATAGTTTGGATCCACAAAATATCGTAGATCTATTTATTCTGAGGCTAAAACATGTCATAACATGTAGCTCTCTTTAATACACTTAAAGACCACATGGCCCAATTTAAGGACGCGTACCTTTCTGAAGACCACAGTCACATGTCAGTTAATGACATATGGGTCAAATTCAAAACAGGCTTTGTAGAGGCTGTAGAAAGGTTTATTCCATCAAAAATGACCAAAACAAAGTACTCTGTGCCATGGATCGATGCAACGATCAAACGGCTTGTAAAAAAGAGACATAAGCTTACCTTCCTGCTCACAAAACAAAGGACCCTGATGTCAAGATTCATTACAAGCGGTTCAGAGCACATGTTCAGAAGGTACTGAGAGATGCCTATTGGAAATACGTTTCCAATATATTTACGTTCGAGAACGATAGCTCAGATCCCGACACTCCCAAGCCTGAAAAGATTAAAAAGTTTTGGTCATTTGTCAAATCACTTAAAAAAGACGCGTATGGGATCACATCACTCAGAGAAAACGGAATTCTTAAGACAGATTCTAAGGAAAAAGCCAACATTTGTAATAGGCAATTCCGATCAGCCTTCACACGTGAAGACGACTCTGACCCGCCCTGGAAAGGGGCTAGTCCGTTCTCCTCCATGGGGGACATAACAGTTGATCCGAAAGGGGTCGCCAAACTGTTGAACGGACTAAATATTCATAAAGCCTCTGGCCTGGATGGACTGAATGCCAGAGTACTTAAAGAGTGTAGCAATGAGATCTCTCCAATACTGGCACTCATTTATAATGAGTCTTTAGCTCTGGGCGAGGTACCAGATGAGTGGCGACAAGCAAATGTTTCTCCGGTCTTTAAAAAAGGTGAAAAATACGATGCTGCTAACTACAGGCCGGTGTCGCTCACATGCATCTGCTGCAAAACCCTAGAGCATATTTTAGTCAGCAACATCAACAAAAACTTAGCCTTAGATAGCACACTTGCTGATTGTCAGCATGGTTTCCGAAGTCAGAGGTCTTGCGAAGTAAGTAAAGGTGCAAAGATCAGGAATCGATACAATCAAGTACCACACCTGACCCAGGATACCAATGGGAAAGCGACAAACTCACAGTAGACACCACAAACGAGAGCCAAGAGGTCAGCCCTTTCCCAGCAGGTGACCACAAAGCACATATAAACAGACGCACACAAAACATAGCAAACACAAGACAGAACAAAAACATAAAAGATCCACAAAAGAAGTACCGCCTTGGAACGGTCAGTAAAATAATTTACTGGAGGGCTTAAACCGGTTTAACGGCGCCAACCTCACCCTTAATTCAGATGTGGATCAAGACACATAGATATTTGGTTTGCATGAAAGACCCCTAACTTATCAATGCATCATCTCCTAAAACATATAAATCAAGATATAACAAGGAGATAAAGCAAGGATAAGGACTCAACAGTAAATTAAACTGAATACCGGAGCAAAAGAAATCCAACAGGTAAACCCCGGTGGGCCCGACAAACAGCCAAAGCATCAGGCCCCTACCATCTCATCAATAGATAAGTCTTTAAGTCGGAACTGTCATAGAGTCTGAAGTCCGACCCACCGGTCCACAAAGCACATATAAACAGACGCGCACAAAACATAGCAAACACAAGACAGACCAAAAACATAAAAGATCCACAAAAGAAGTACCGCCTTGGAACGGTCAGTAAAATATTTTACTGGAGGGCTTAAACCCCATTTAACGGCGCCAACCTCACCCTTAATTTAGATGCGGATCAAGACACAAAGAAAGTCAAAAGTATTGCAGAATGCTACCCTTAAAGCATTCTGCAATACTTAAAACCTTCACTAAGCGATAATTTGTCTGGAAAACCAATTTTTGGTCTTCTTGTGTGGCCGCTTAAGACAGGTTTACTGTAAATTTACGCGCACAAAGACACAGCAAACACAAGACAGAACAAAAACATAAAAGATCCACAAAAGAAGAACCGCCTTGGAACGGTCAGTAAAATATTTTACTGGAGGGCTTAAACCGGTTTAACGGCGCCAACCTCACCCTTAATTCAGATGTGGATCAAGACACATAGATATTTGGTTTGCATGAAAGACTCCTAACTTATCAATGCATCTTCTCCTAAGTTGTTTTAGATGGCCAAGAATCAGATCCAGTCCCAGTGCTATCCAGTGTGCCCCAGGGATCGGTCCTAGGTCAGGTCCTGTTCCTCATCTTCATAAACGATCTGCCGGATAACATCAGGTCTTCTGCTCGCCTGTTCGCAGACGATTGTGTCCTGTATAGGAATATACATTCACGTCAGGATTGTTTGACCTTGCAAGAAGACCTCACCAGCTTAGGACAGTGGGAAGCCGATTGGCAAATGAAATTTAACGTAGCCAAATGTCACTCAATGAGAGTGACGCGGCATCAGCATCACAAACAAGTTCTTTTCGACTACTCACTACACAATCAAACTTTGGAAAATGTTCAGTCGGCAAAATACCTTGGTATCACCATTACAGATGACATGGATTGGGGTCAGCATGTCTCAGAAATCTCTTCCAAAGCAACTAATACACTTGGTTTCCTTCGCAGGAATTTGGCTTTTGCACCTAGGAGTACAAAGGATGTTGCATACAAAACTTTGGTTCGGCCTAAACTAGAGTATGCAGCACCCATTTGGAGCCCTCACTCGAAACTTCAGATTAATCAGATTGAGAAAGTTCAGAGGACAGCAGCCCGCTGGACCTGCAGGAGATGGCGAAACACAAGTAGTGTCAGTGAAATGCTTGATGAGCTTGATTGGCCATCTCTTGAGGCCCGGAGGGACCAGTCCTCCTTGCTTCTCTTTCACAAGATTTATTGTGGAGCAGTCTCTATTGAAAAAGACAAGTATATGACCCCTGCTCACAGTTTGAAAACTACCAGGTCATCACATAGTGCTCAATACCGCAGACACCAGACATACAGTGATGCCCTGAAGAATTCCTTTTCCCCCCGAACTATTTCACATTGGAATAGTCTGCCTCCTTCTGTGGCAAATACCCAGTCCACAGAGGAGTTTAGGGCACTCCTTATTTAAACAAAAATTCAGCCAAAAGTTTTTGTTTTTTATTTTATCAAAATTTCCATATTCGCACTCCCTGGTGTATTGCTCATGTATGAGCGAACCAGTATAGAAAGAAAGAAAGAAAGAAAGAAAGTGTTATCCTGCGAAGAAAGAACCAAGTCGAAGGTTTAGAGAAAAAAATAGATCTACACCCTCAGTTCTTTTCGTAACACAGAAGAAATCATGTTAATAAGATAAGAGAAAGTCGTCTATTTATAGATGATAAATAGACGCTTGGTTTACGTAAAGCATTCAGCGATATGGATTACCAGGGCGAAATCGCCTCGGTAAATTTGGCTTTAGTTTGTCACTTTCCCATTGGTATCCTAGGTCAGGTGTGGTACTTGATTGTATCGATTCCTGATCTTTGCACCCTTACCTACTTTTATACTGTCTCTCGTTTACCTACGAGGTCAGTGCTGCAGTCTACCATCTAGGGTCAGGTAATGTGTATTTAATTACAAGTAGAGAATCCTACTCATGCGACTGCGCATGCTCCAGAAAAGATTTTTCAACACAAACTTCAGATTTTTTTCAGATGCTATAATTTGATAATCAAGTAAAAGATTAAAATATATAAACTCCCAGGACAAAATAAACTTAACAAAACGGCTTTTTTAAAAAATGCATTTTATGTCAAGGGTATTTTCCAATACCACGTCACTCATGACGTCAGTGTGTATGCTTTACGTAGGCGCAATGGCGGCTAGTATACTGAGGGACTTTAAAAACGCACCATTTTACATTCTCTGTCTCTTCCACATGATAGATTTGATGATGTTTTCTTTATTATTTTTTATCCTCTTGCAAAATGAACCATGATTTGCCATGATTTCGATTTGCTCATGCTGTTCATTCTGACGTAATATCGACGTAAGTGTTTTTCAATAATTGTCGTCTTACAAATGTGAATTTGATTCAATTTGAAAACAAACACTTTTGGGTGGTAGCCAGATGTCTTAACAAATGGAAAAAACCAAAAAAAAAAAAATCAGAAATAATCGTTTTATTACACTCCCACTCGCAGCGTTTCTTTGCTAAAGTCAATCTTAAATTTTGAAACATCAAAAACAGACGCGTGACGGTCACGCATGTCACGATACTTTTGTCTTTTATGCAACTGATTGAGGAGTATCAGTTGGCAACAAAAAGATTTTGATTATTCCTGATCCTCAGGATATAAACGGCAAATTACGTCAAAAATCAATGACGTCATGTAGACGTAATGAACGTTGCCAGAGACCTAAAACTTCATGATTTAATTTTGTTTTTCCTTTTGCTTTCAAGAACAAACATCGGTTTGAATTTTTTTTTCGTTCATTACGGAAGGTATGGGGACTCTGTGACTTTTTGAATTTGAGGTGTCTCGGAGTTATCATGACGCCACGGCAATCATAAGCCACAGCGTTTCGATTTCCTTATTGAATGCAAGCTAAATGACGGAACTTGTCCATTTTATTTTTCACGTAATGAAAACATCAAGTTTTCGACATAAATTAGCATTTCAGCAGGTGGTGCGTTTTTTTAAAGTCCTTCAGTATATTTACCTGTCTTAATATGCTGACAAGCTATTAAAGGGAGAGAACCAGTCTAGATCTATCTACCTACCCACTCGCCAGCCCGTCCACAACCACACTCACCCAAAACTCATCCACCCACAAGGGGAGTCGTGTTTGAGGTGATTTATTGTGTTTCCACGGACGCTTCTGGACACCTGGTGACCACAAATATTGATAGTGACGAATAGTGACGGCGATATTTAGTGTTTGTTCTAACTGTAAGCATCGAGATGATCTTAAACGTTGTTTGCGTTGTCATATAGCCCGATACTGCAGCGTTCTGTACCAGAAGGAAGATTGGAACTTCCACCGATTTGCCTGTGATGTTGTGGCCAAGAGGTCGGACAATATGAAAGCTTAATTCTCTTCCACATGTACATGTACCTGTATATATTGTGAATTTAGTGCTTCAAACTGTTTTATTGTTTTCTACATTATTTTAGTTTCTTTTATTAAAACTAACACACATACACCAAAAGGTGATGCTCCTGTAGACAGGCTGAAAATATATACGAAAGAAAGAGGAAAGAAGTTTTCCAGTCTAAGAGTCAGCCGAATCCATCAATAGCTAGTCTAGTGTTGACCTTTGAAATTATCAACCCCTTAATTGGCTTTTTGAAAATACACATTGATGCCTGAAGAAGTGGAAACTGTTAAACCTTTTTACGGCACAATATCGTCGCAATATTATGATCGAACCACTTTTTTCTCTCTGGATCCTGGTAGTGTGATTGTTGAAACTACTCGAGAGGTAAAGTTCCATTTTCCGAAGAGCGCATTTTGCTAATAAGGACGGGCGTTTATTTCATTACTCTGCTGGCAGTTAAATTATAGCTTTTTGAGCACGGTTTGGGGTTATTATAAAGATTATAAAATCTGGCTACGATTTCACAAGCGCTTTGAACGTGAAACAGCAGCAATAGTCATATCAAACGAGGTCGATAATAGCAGAGAAAATATCGTCGTTCCCAATCATCATCATAAATGGTTATTATGTAATGTAAAAAAAAGTTTTGCCTCTACAAAACATAGTGCTTGTTGAACTTTTTGTGTACGAAACCTCGGCTAGTGTAAGACAGAACACTATGATGTATAATATTACTTTGTATTCTAGGTAATCCTATGCCATCAAAATCTAATTAAAAAAGAAGTGAGTATGACCAGGAAATGCCACAAACCACACGTTGTAGACCAACCCACGGCACAGCGGAAGAGACACAGAAAACTAACAGCAACATGAAATCCAGAAGACAATCAATATTTATGTAAAACAAACAGCTCCCTTTCTTCCCCAGCGAGATGTTTGCAAAACTAAAAACGAAACTTAATACTGCACAGTAACACAACCCAACATACAATGGGAGCAGCAACAGCAGAACTACCGCCTTAGCCACTGGGTGCTTAAACTAATTTTACTGGCCAAATCTTCACCATGCATTCTTTCGTTGTTAAATCATTGAATACACCAGAACACAAACAAATACACTCATCGCAGCAAGAGCAAATCCAAAGTAAAGAAACCATCTCCACACATTAGTAAGATGTTTGCAAGACCAACAATGGCACAACACTACCACACCAAAACAAAATCTAAATTAAAACATTAATTGCTGCACAAGTAAGCAACAGAGAATGCACATTGCTTTGTGTAAAGATGATGGGTGTTTCCCAAGCCACCCAGAGAACTTAGGATCTGAAAGCCAACTGGACTTAAAGTTAGTGGTTTTGCTCATTTTCTCAGTCTTATATTCCACTCTTTGTTACTAGCATTGAATATCTAGTCCTAATAACAATGTTAGTAGCACCGTGGTTAGTTAGTAATGTGCAGAACTAGTATCTAGGTGTTAGTAGCACAGTGATTAGTAAGTTAGTTGTTGAACACAAGCCAATAACATGAAGCAAGCAAGGACATGCACACCTGAAAACAGACATGAAGTAATACATACCATTGAAAAGGAAAATGGACATAAAGGATGGGGCTCGTGCAAGTACACATGTTAGTCTGTATTTGACTGTTTACTATTTGAAAAAGATGTTGTATATTCCACAGAATCAACATCTGTACTGAACAAGCCCAACATTTATGTTAAAATTCTCTGGTAAGTAGACAATGATTAACCAGTTACTGGTTGGCAGCACTAACAGCATTATTATATACAAAAAGCAGCATAATTGAAGCAAAGAGATCATTATAAATAATGAAGCAAACAAAAAAATGTATGTGACTCCTTGAAATAATTTAAGTTTTAAACAGTTTTAACATTAAATGCATGTACCTGTAACTTACCTGTCTGTCACTGACACACTCATTCAGTTTGCTTATAGTGCTTAAAAATGGGATACATCCTCTAAACAACTATCTAGGCTTACAATCAATAACTGGTTAGAACGTTTACTTTGCCAGTTTTGGCTAAGGAGGCAAGGGACACCAGGCCCTATCAGTCTTCCTATTATTCTCTAAATATAAAAGCTAGTTTCCACAAAAAAGTTTGAATGTAAAATTTATATAATTGTTCAACCAAAATTGGATATAGGGTTATTCTAGTAGGGATATTTTGTCAAATGAAGAATCCTATCAAACAAGGTTAATACTGAAAAATGAAATTAGTCTTAAATCTGTTGACCATAAAAATAAAATTTTGTTAATCTTTACTTTTCAGAAGACGGCCATAGCCATACCATTTCAAGGGAAATTTGAAATTCTCTGACTTTTCCCCGACTTTTTGCATTTTTTCTAAATTTCCCTGACTCGTATCAAAATTCCATGACTTTTCCCTGACCTGGAAAAAAATTCATTTTCCAGATTTTTT
Organism: Loripinus fragilis; assembly: GCA_964019695.1. Taxonomy (NCBI): domain Eukaryota; kingdom Metazoa; phylum Mollusca; class Bivalvia; order Lucinida; family Lucinidae; genus Loripinus; species Loripinus fragilis. The sequence goes on from OZ026516.1 coordinate 64,736,259, forward strand.
TCCCTGACCGTGGCAACCCTGCATGGTATCCAAAAGCTGTTGTTGAGTCTGCCGTTTTTGTACCCCGTGGGTACTTGCATAGTGCTCCACTCTATATCGCCACAGTTAAAGTCCCCTCCTATCAAGACATGATCATTTCTGTTTGACATGATCCTATCCAGTGAGATATTGAATTCCTCAAGATAATCATTGTCAATCTTGTCAGGGGTTTGATAGAATGAACCAAGATACAATGACAACTGCCAATTATATTCAGCTTACACCAAACAATTTCACAATTGGTGTCCAGTTCCGGGGTTTCAGTGCAGAGCTAGTCACGCTTAAAAGCTAAAAAGACACCTCCATGGGCATCACTAACTCTGTCTTTCCGGACTGCATCAAAAGATTCTGGGAAGATTTCCGAGTTTTTAATGTCGGGGGTTAACCAAGATTCATTCCCCAAAATGATATCTGGTTTTGCCGAGAAGTTCAGCTTTCTTATTCTTTATAGACTGACAATTCATAATCAAAATTCGTAGGGGGTGGATCAAAACAGCATTGGCTGTCTTTGTCCTAGCTTCATTCCGATCCTGTACTATATGGGAAGAAGCTGCGGTGGGGGGGGGGGGGGGGAGGGGTCAATGTTATCTGGTACCGGGCTTTCAGGGTCGGACAGGGATGATAATGAATCAAATCTGTTATGGGTGTCAAGAGAAGTTGAAGTGTCAAATAAAGTAGTGGAAAAGCTTGGCATTTCACACTTAATACATTCCCATACCATGCCTTTGCCAGAAGATTTGTTTAGGATGCTATACATACTTCTAGACATGCCCTGACAGTCTATGGGGTACCAGATATTGCAAGTATCGCAACAAATCCCTCGGTCTTCCCAGCCAATACTTTCCTCACAGACCCCACAAAGGTAGTGTGAAGTGCCATTGGTGGAATCAGGACCTGGATTAGTTTCGATGTCCCAACAGTTGCCACACAGGATAACGAAAATATATAAATGGGTCAACCTGTTGGAGCCATGAAAATCCTTGAACTAAGTTGATCTTGTTAAAATTGAAACTATGCTAAGGTGTGGAAGGTATGAGCAAAGATTGAGATGGTTTGCCGTAATCAAGTTTGGAGAAGAGTACACAGGGAAGAACTCTACTGGAATATCTTCATTTCCATGGCCAACAATACACCATCTGTTAGATATTTCGACTTGTTGTCCTCTCTAAATGTAAAATGGACAATTCCATATTTGTATAAATATGTACAATCAATGAGTGTGGAAAAAATTAAAGCAGTTTCATGAAACACGTTACATTTTAGAGCATCCAAAGTATTGTATTTTTGTTGAAAGCATGTAATCATTTATGTGTTTGAGTAGAAATATGATCGAGACTATACTTTGAATTACTAACAATAGACATAAAATGCAGTAATAAAAACATAACACACACTTAAGAAATGTTTCAAAATGTTACTCACGATAAGATACTGCGTGGTTTTGCTATATATAGCCTTGTGAAAGGTGCCATGATTGCATTTGGCTCAGTCAAATACAATCATTGCACATTTCACTCGGTAATATACCCGGGGAAATATATAACCAAATCCTTGTAAGCAAATCACATTTTACAAAATCTAAAAAAATACCTTTACAAAAACACAGCACAACACAACACATATCACCCATAATTTGACATGGGCAGCAATTCAGTGGGTTGGGTGCAAAGTTTCTAGTTTGAACTTTTATCTTCTTCTGAAGTTCCTGTTTGCAAACAGGGGATAAGTTGGCGTCTCTGCAAGATTTCCCTGGTCACCTTTGTACATACCAAGTAACATTTTCAGATAGAGTGGTCAATCTTGTTCTTAGTAAGTCCAGATAAGGAAGGACTGAACCCTGAGTGCTTAGCAACAGAGACAGGATTTACTCTGGACAAAATAGATAGATAGAGTAACTTGCAGACCTTTAGTTAAGAGTGCGTACCAAAGAAATAATTTTCTTATTTCTTAACCAAAACATATGTTGTGGGTACTCAAAAGAACAATCTCAATGAATCGGTTCTTTTGAGCACCCAAAACATATATGTAAAAAAAATGATGGATTAGAAAATATTCACAATTTTATGCTCAACAAATGTGTTTATATAAACCTATGCAGTAAGGAAAGCTATTATACTTCATACACAATATAAAACCAATGGTAGAGTTGAGACAATAAGCATAGGCTGATCTGCACCATTGATAATTCAGGCCTCTAGATAAGAGTGTTTAATTTAAAAAAAAAACATTTTCATTTTATTTTTCAACCAAAGCATAAGTTGTGAGTATTCAAAAGAACCATCACTGTGAACGAGATGCTCTTTTGAACACCCCAAAACACATGACAAAACTGATACAGAGTGTGTAATTAAAAATTAATTTTCTTATATTTCAACCACAACATATGTTATGGGTACTCAAAAGAACCATCGCAATGAGACTGTTCTTTTGAGCAGCCAAAGCATATGTTTCAACTGATGAATAAGAAAAGATATTATGCAATTTCCCGCCAAAATTTTGTTTATCTGATGGCCTGTCAGATAGATAAAATACTGCTTAAAAGTTGCTTATGCTTGTCTAGACCGATAGTTATTTTAAATCATGCAACAGAAGCAGATATTATCATAGCATGGCTCTACAGGCCCCGAGGTTATTTAAATTTTACCATGCTCAACTTAACGGAGCACGAAATTTCAACTGCTCATAAAAACTAAATAACCGAAAAGTGAAGACGTTTCTTGCTTTAAGTCTTTCAGATGCGGTATTTATCATGCTAATATATGTTAAAATGCCAAAAGATGTTGGCATTTTAACATTAATGAGCAGAATAAATTTCGTGCTCAGTTAAGTTGAGCATGGTAAAATTTAAATAACCTCGGGGCCTGATCTTTATATAAATGGAATGCACTGTTCACTTAAAAGGAATCATGTGTTTGGTACTTGTTCTACTTTTTCTAGTTTATAGTCTATGATATTGTCATGACCTTCAAACTTGAAATATCCTGAGAATTTTGAGCCTTGCAAAAACAAAGGGAACCAGTGCTTATCATCAGGCCACATTTCACTGTATGGAATCTTGTCAACTTGAAACCAGCAAGGTCTCATCTCTGAAATAAACACAATACATGTACTAAATATAATATTTTGTAAAAACGAGGATCGTTAAATAAACGGCGTGACCTTTTTATTATAAGATGAACCAAACCAAGTTACTTCCAGATACTACTATCATGATCAAATGTTTTTTCAAATTGACATTTTTTCTGCCATTGGGAAGATGATGACCTATGATATTACACAGTACTGATGGTCATAGCGCACATAAAAGGATATTCTTCTTATCTTTATTAATTCTACAAGTTCTCAAATATTGCTAAAATAGATTCGCCCAGTTTATGTTCTCGCTAATCAATACTTTTTATCAATAAATGATATAGTGAAGAAAGCTAACTTATAGGATATGACCATGTTAGACCTCTTTTTTGTTTGCACTTTTACTGAGTTATTCAGCGCTGCAGTGATTAAATCTTAAAATACGTTTTCACAAAAGATGATTGGAATATTTCAAGTCATGTATTGCTAGATGTCACGTTTAGAATTACCCACTCAGTGCAACGGAGAGTGAATGCCATGTACACTCACTTTTCTTTGAAAAGGCTGGATACATGTCCAATCTAGAAGACTGTTAACAGCCATTCTGTATGTAAATAAAATAATATATACCATTAGTTTCAGTAGGCGTGCCCGTATAGTCTGTGCCAGTGAATACATGGACCTCTAATAGCTGAGGATCACCAACAAACTCAAACATAAGCCTCCCTATCTCAGTGAGCTGATTGCAGACTAAACCACTCTCTTCTTGCAACTCTCTGAAATCATAATATAGTGGCTGTCAAACATCTGATATGTTAACAATGACATACCTTTATTTTTCAATAATCTATTATTTTGTCATTTTAGACCTAAAATGCAAGATGTGTTTGAACACACACACACACACACACACACACACACACACACACACACACACACACACACACACACACGCGCCCCCTCACACATGCACGCACATACAATATATCTACATTATTTTTTTTTTTATTAATTTCATTATATTTTTTAAACAAGAAGTATACATGTATAGAATATCAACGCTTCAATCAAGTTGCTCTCAAACTTATTTATATATTCATTTTCAAAAAAGCAGTCAAAGGTCAATGCCATACATGTATATTGGTATATTTATATATAAGCTATGACATATCAAAGCTGTTGTTACAATAATTCAAAAGATACATGTCTGGGCAACGCCGAACGCTATACACGCACATCCTGGTGTACAGTACCCCTGATATCCGATTCCCTCCAAAATGACCAAATCATTAAACATAATTAACCTGATAGCCCCTTGTAAAATTGTTTCTCCTTTCTCCACTTTGCCACCAAATCCATTCCAACGACCTTGACCGAAGCCTCGTTTCTTCATACCTAGGAGGACTCTAGCTGACTCACGAATTAATACGAGAGTGAGAATTTTGTTGCACACCATCGTGTTTGAGCTAACACTCCGCAACAGCTGGCTCTGTAAAATAAAAGACTTGTTGAACTCCCTTTTTAACAACGAGTATAATACGACTGGTTGATTTTTCGACAGACTGGTACTTTTTAAAAGACTTATAACCCTTAAAGCGCCACCTATAAGGACCTCGGACAGTTTCCTATTCAATCTGCCCAAATTTTGACAGCCTGTGGCTAGCATAATGCATAACTGACAACTATAGTTTTGTGCTTAAATCAAACCCTAACATTTAGTGCATCTAACAAAATAAAAATATTTTGAAAATATTGCATAGTTATGCCAGGACTTTAGGGTTTAGGGGGTGGGGGTATATTTTGTGACCAAATTTTATTTCACAGAAAGTCAAAGTTTCATCGAGTATTCACCTAAATACATGTTAATATAATGTTTGCGGCATAAAACTTGAGACGAAAGTGAAGCGTTTGCATAAAACTCGGGTTGAGAAGATTTCATTGTTTCGTCTAAAGAAGTTTACTGTCAATTACTTTTGACTATTACCTGTAATGTTTTAAGCAACCAGTTTGAATTGTGCACTGTATAAATCATAGTCTAGATAAACACAGTGTTTTAGCGTAAAATCGTAATATTTTCTTACACATCAGATTTAACCTATAATTTTGGTGCTTAAAAGAACTGTCTCATTGTGACGGTTCTTTTGAGTACCCACACCATAATGTTTTGGTTGAGAAATGAGACAATTATTTTCTTTGTAAGCACTCATAAATAAAGCCCTGATATATGCCATTGCAAATTGATATTTACCTACAGGTTTTTACAAAATAAGATTCTAATAAGTTTTTATAATAAAGTGTTTTTTAGCATTTTGACCGTGTCCCCCCCGTGACCAAACATGCCGTTTTTATATGACGTGTGAAATGTATAACTACAACTGTATGCAAAAGAATGAGTTTGGTCACGTGGAGGAAAGCACCTCAGTAAAACTTTTTCTATTTTCTATATGTTGAATAGCAAAAACAGAGTTTTCAACCCATATTTTTCAATTGATACTTGTCCAATGAGAAAACGGCTTTTGTGAATAAGTCGAGGGTTGAACCTACTATCTTTTTCATAGAATAAATATCATTTTCTTTGAAACTTTTCTCTGGTCATTTTTATGGACAATCCTTCATTAAGACTGTCCGAGGTCCTATGCAGCAGAAGACAATTTCAAATATTGCAGCTTTTTCAAAAATAACAAATAAGGCATGATGATTCTCATCAAATATCATACCGTATTCTTTCGAAAATTGGGAAAAATGTCGGAAAATTTGTCGTCTGCTGCAGTTGTGATTGGCGCTTTAAGGGTTAAATATACATATCATTGTTCCGGGTAGAAAATACAGGATTTCATATAAAACGTGTAAATGATATCTGTATCAAAGGTGAGATTTTAAACGAGGCCAAGTTACAATTGGTTTTGTTTTAATGCTGCGTTTATTTATTTATTTTTTTGTAAAAGATGGAACCAGGCAAATGAGAGGGTTATTTTGAGCACCCAAAACACATGTTTAAATTGATAGGTAAGAAAATTATAGCAATTTTACACTTAAAAAATAAATTGCTTAACTGGCCCCATGGATATAGTCACCACATCTCATATATGTTCTGTCCCGTCGGACCAAAAGCTATTGACTCACTGTACGGTCCTGTCCCGTGGTTTAATGGCAAAACACACGTGACTAAGTTGCCAATTCCAGTCGGAAAAATATACTGAATGACTTTAGAAACGCAACACTAAACCCCCCCCCCCCCCCATATATTTCAAAAGACAGTTGAGTGTAAATTTATTTTGCATTGTTGATGTCAGCATTAGTTGGCTTCTTCAGCAAACACTTTAAAAGTTTTAATCATAGTGCAACTATATAAAACTCGACGACGTTACTGCTTCGAATGATTTTAGTCACTGAAATATTTCTTAAGCAATGGAGATTTTAGGCATCTAAAATGGTGCCAACCGAGATAAACGCCAAATAAGCAAACAAGCTGTATAACAGACCTGTCAACCAATATGATCGCGTTTCCATGATCCCTAACGAATTCCATGACACACCTTTGATGCTTCGTGTGTTTTTTGATTTGAAAAAAGTGGAGAATAATACACTGATAACATTTTGTCACATGAAAACGTTGACCCCTACTTAAAACAATTAACATTTTTAATGCTTTAAATTCATTTTAATTGGTCATGTTTTTCATGTGTTGCTTACAAATGAACACTCTTTACATACAATTAAAGTAGGTTTTTTGCATTCTTTTTCAAAACATATGATGAATTTAAGTAGCCTAGTTATCAAAGTGTTGCGTTTTTAAAGTCCGCCAGTGTACTAGATAAACTTCAGCAAGAAATTGGAACCTTCTGATTGGTTTGTAAGTTAGCATTCTATTCTACTTTCAGATATAACTTTTCCCTGAAATGCTGAACGAAAGAAGGGCTCCAAAGGTATATGACACTCATTGACTCTGATCCAGACAAGGGTCCGACACCCCCCCCCCCTGAATAATCGCAAAACTATAGGGTTTCTTTGCAACACTGGTCCGGATCCCCTGAACAAAGCCAGCATTTAATGTTGCGATACATCGGCCCGCCATCAAAACGCCACGGCATTTAAATGGCGTTGCGGGCGGGCCGATGATGGCCCATTTATAGCGGTATTTGGATCCACAATACATTCCCACCTCCCCAACCCCCCCCCCCACCCAAACGCGTACGCTCGCCCAACTACCCAATCATTACATGCATACCTACCTCAATCACGCATACAATATCTCCACTGTACAATGCACCCGGCTCAAATGGGCTATCCAGTACAACGGCACTTACACGATTTTACTAAATAGGTCAAACATCATAATGTCAAATAATTATTGCCTCTAGCAGAAGTCTCTATTTTATGATAAAGAATCTTAAAAGACAAAATATTTAGGCTCTGGCCAGACACCGCAACATGCAAACTTTGGTCTGAACCTATAAGTTTTGTCACTGTAACGGAAAAACTGCTGAGTTGAGATGGCGCGGAACGCCAAGCAGCTGCATCGACGTGGATAACGTAACACCGCTCGACGCTGTTTGCCTATTGAGAGCTCGATTTAAGACCCATACAATAAATTGACAAAGCTCACAATCATAGATTCAGCAAACCATGTGAGCTCTGTTCAGACGCCGCATCACGCAACGTTTGATCTGGGCCCACATGCTTTGTTCTATTCAACTTTTAACAAGTACTTGTATTCCTCATATAGAAACATTCATTTTTATTAATACATGGATTGTCTTAATGCGGCACAAATGTACACGCGCACCCTGGAGCAAGGCTTTACTTTCGACATTTCGTTAAGTCTAGCACCTGGGGTCGTGTTATGTGCAGAGAGACGTCTTAGTCCGGACACTTAAGCCTTTATTTCTACATGAAGGCTTGGAATCTGGTCGAGACAAATTTAAAACCGAAATATTAATATTTAAAAAAATGATTGGAATACACGTTCTCAATAGGCAAGGCATTTGCAGGAATATATTTCCTTGTTGTTGTTTACCTGGACATAGGTATTGTTTGTCAAAATTGACCCGAGACATATGAATATTCAATGACCTTTTACTCAGTCTTCGTGAATCTTCGTAAAAAGAGCGCTTGAGATTGTTGTATTATTACTAATCTGAATGAATTTGTTCATAGTTCCCCGATAGCCTAGTGGATAGTGTAGTGTTTTAGCACTCAAAAGATGTGGGCTCGAGTCCAGTAGCATTTAAGTATTTTTTTTTTTTCATTTTTTTTTTCGATTTGCTAGTTTCTTTGTCTTTATTCTTGATTTTGTGCATAACTGAATACATGTATTTAAATTTGGCATGTGTTTATGTAACAAATACAGCACCGTGAATAATTTCAATAAGCATACATGAGAATAACTCTTTGCACGCTGATTATTTTCGAGACCTTTGTTATCATCTGCTAACTTTTAATCGAAATTAACTTTTTCAATTTTTTTTCAGGAACACTATCAGAGTGTCAAATGGTCTGTATCAAGATCAGAACCGACGTTCTGTTGGTACTGAACTGGGTCCAAACTATTTGCAAATGTTATCAGCTGACAAGGAAAGAGAGGGGAACTTAGAGAATAATGAATACAAAAGTGGCTAAGTACAAATAAAAGATGTAAAGCTAATCACAAGATGATGTTAAATTTACGAACAATGTTTACTTAAAAAAGAATGCAATTTGACAACTATATAAAAAAGGTTCCTTCCAAGTTTTGATCCACGTATGCTTGATTTGTAAGTAGTCGACTAACCACTAGGCTATCAGACCATTTGCATTAACGAATTGACATTATCTTCATATTCTCTGTAAAAGCGTGACCAAGATCGGAGTACTCCACGAAAACGCACGAATATCACGATGATTTTGGCGAAAATTAATCAGTCTAAGGTCAATTTTGACAGACTATATTTGTAAATATATTGCACGTTTAAGTTTACATGTAGTGAAAATACATAGCAGGAAAAAAGGGAAATACAAAACCACCCAGCCAACGTATGTTGTGGGTGCTCAAAAGAACCGTCTCACTGAGCTGGTTCCCGTGAGCACCCAGAACAGTCATAGGTATTAAAGATGGTTAAGAAAAGATCCAAAACAAATACACAACCAAACATATATTGTGAATGTTCAAAAGGGCCGTCCCACTGAGACGAGTCTTTTGAACACCCAAAACAGACAGCTGTTCAAAACGAACATACCCCAAATTATATTCATTCAAGACATGTATTGTGAATGCTCAAGTTCTTTTGAAGCCCAGAGCAAACAAATGTTTACCCCCCCCCCCCCCCCCGCCACCAAATATTCGTTGTGGATGCTCGGGAGGGCCGTCTCACCGAGATGGTTCTCTTGAGCACCCAGAACAGAAAGGCTTTAAAACGAGAGTTAAAGCAATGATAACAACGCTACACTCAATGTTTCTGTTTGTCTGGACCAATACTTTATATTATACATGTACATATGTTGACATCATTGTGGCAACATTTGACTGGACCTAATTCACGCAACAATACACCGGCGTCTGCAAACTACACCGCATCATGGCCTAAATTAATCAGTTTAAATAGGACTCAGTTTTATGTTGATGAATCCACCTCGAAGCGGAAAGGGAAGACCCTGATTAACCTTGCGCAGATAGGTGCATGTTGATCAGAGCCCTCTTTTTTAGCATAGCTTGCCCTGAAATTTTCAAATTGAAATCATAGGCCTCAGATCAAATGTTGCCATACAGTCTGCTTTTTGTATGTATTATATGTTTTGCCGAGATTCAAGAAGTGAAAACTAGCATTCCTAGCTTGAAAAAGCAAAATTCATTACTTTTAAGGATTGAAAAATGGCTGTATGAACCCATATATCAGGTACAAGTAGGTCAGTACACACTACGATGTATTCGCTCAACTCGAGCGTCACATCGAAGTGAGTACCGCCATACTACAATAGTATAAACTTACTTTTTTCAGAATATTATAAACATAACTCCGAAACCATTCAAGGTCGTAATTGTACAGTATAGTGCGTCCAGCTAACAGAGACTGGGCGTGTCAGACAAAGCGCTGTCATACACTGTCAAATTAGACTAGTCTACAGTAAATCGGGTGTAATAGCCTATGTACGATTTACTCGTGCAACCAACTGAAGCGCAGACGACAAGGGTGACCAACTTTATACGTTAGCATGCCTGGTAAACATGTATCTTTAGTATGCTGCTGGGGACCTGCTGCATTTCATTTTCCGGGATGGATATGTTGTGAAAGTTTTGGGGGAGGGTTGGTTTGCACTTTCTTAAAATTCTGCCAGTGTGGCAAAACTGGTTTGATTATTTAGCCTGATACAACAATAATAAATCACCAATTAAAATTAAGCGGGACAAGGGTTAAGTATCTGGATCATGAGAAAAGGGCATACAGACATGAGATTTGGTCTTATTGCATATAAAAAAAAAACCCTCTTATAATCGCTCATTTTGGCGTGTCCAGAGAGACTAGATGTCTAAAAGTTGTTTGGAGTCTTCTTCAGCTTGCATACTGGCGAGGTCATGCGTACATTCAGGCTCATCGGAGCCTTCGCCACACGCCGATGTAATAAGAACCATCATCTCGTGTGCTGACCAATTTATAGTATTAATATTTTATGCGGACCATTATTTTATTTTCTTATTCAGTATAATAATTTGAATAGTTAAATTTTTCGAAACATTGTCAGAGTGCATATATCTAGACTGGTCAGTCTCCTTGTTATTCAAATTAATTCAAGATGCCTTTTTCTCACAATGGGCTCAAAACTACAACAGGTATATACAGGTATACAGCTGTAAAGCGTTTCACGGGTGAATAAATACACTCTGTCTTACCGATATTTAAATGGAAATGTCCACGGGTGTGTCTTTGCTAAGAACCGCCCAGTCTCTCTTAACTGGTCGGACTATAACAGTACAGTTAAATGAACACGTGAACCTAAAAATAGCTCTAGTAAATAACTGTACCTGCAGTGTCACGAAATTAATCAGCCGGAACAATCTAAAGCCGAATGTACAGGGGATTGCCACACAGCCATGCGCACAGGTGCTGCCTGTCTGGGTATCCCCTGTCACACGATGTCCGAAATGGCACTTTGCTGAACAGGAATATAAATTCACACGTTTACTATGATAAGATGTACACCTGTTAATTCAATGCACAAACCATTTCCCCCTTTCAATCTGCCACGAAGGCAAATGAAACTGGGGAACTGGTCTGTCAAATTAATTGAATATATCTAACAGTCCTCCTTTTACCAATGAAGAAATACTTCAACGAAAAGTTTATCACCAACCAACAACAAAGGGTACGATCACTATTAAATCAACGCGCATGCATCTTTTTGTTGTTAACTTGTCTAATCTTTGTACCTCTTATGCCATATTATGTATGGATTGAGTGAAATAAAGATATATATATATAGATCCTCTACCCCTCATCAATTAAAAAAAGCGTTATCTAATTGGAACCCTATGACAAAACTTTCTGGATCCGAGCATGGAAATGATGCATTTCATAACCTATTGATGTATAGCCGGCCTGAAAAAGGGGGCTATTCCAGTGAAGCGTCTTTACCATGCTATACAGGGAGTTTATTTGTTTGTTTTGTGTGTGACTTTACATCCCAGTCAACAGCTAAGGTCATGTCGAAACGGCCAGTTAACCTAGCCACAATTTTTCTGGGCAAACTTCGCTAAGCCGTTTACCAGTACTTCGTGCACATACTAGTATTTTTGCTTGTAATTTGAATCAATCAAGATTAAAATCTATATTATCTATCTATATATCTTTCTGTTCTGGCCTCGCTCATACTTGAGCATTACGCCAGGTAGTGTAAATTTTGAAATTTTGACACACACACACACACACACACACACACACACACACACACACAAAAAAAAAAAAAACAGCAAAAAAAAAAACAAAAACTTTTGGCTGAATTTTTGTTTAAATAAGGAGTGCCCTAAACTCCTCTGTGGACTGGGTATTGGCCACGGAAGGAGACAGAGTCACAGACTATTCCAATGTGTAATAATTTGTGGGGGAAATCTTCAGGGCATCACTGTATGTCTGGTGTCTGTGGTATTGAGCAATATGTGATGACCTGGTAGTTTTCGAACTGTGAGTGGGGGTCATATACTTGTCTTTTTCAATAAACACTGCTCCACAATGAATATTGTGAAAGAGATGGCCATTCAAGATCATCAAGCATTTCGCCGACAGTACTCGTGTTTAGCCATCTCTTGCAGGTCCAACACGCTACTGTCCTCTGAACTTTCTCAATCTGATTAATCTGAAATTTCGAGTAAGGGCTCCAAATCGGTGCTGCATAGGGGAGACCGGGGCTAGTTCGGCCTCGGGGCATGTTCGGCATGTGGCTATTTTTAGCATGTAAACTAAGATATGGGGCTTGGAAACATATTTGGAAATTACTTGTGACGAGTTTGTCCACATGAGTACACAATGGGTGCATTGTTGAAGGGTACATTGATATTGTAACAGAAAATTCGTTTTCTTGAATGATTAGTAAATTTCTCATAGTCATTTCAGTTTTTATTTATCCAAAGATGTGTTAAGATACTGATTTGATTTCTACATTTTTATTACGAACGGATTATGTGCTTCGATATAAAACATTGTTTATTTCTTCTCCTGCATCTTAAAAGGAGCTGCCACGTGATATTTGGAAATAGTCCGTCAGGGGCAAGTTCGGCCACTTAAGTCGGGGCAGGTTCGGCCCATAGCCAAACTTGCCATACACTTACATAAAATATTTGCCTTTGTATTTTAGGTCACTTATTTTGTAAAGGGTGTTCATATTATGGATCCTAAATACCCCCGTGTTCATATTTAGCACAACGACTGACTGAACAATGATTACGTTTATTACATCGAAAGTTTCAGATCGCCATTTTACATTGACGTCAAAAGTAAAAAAAAAAACTGTCTAAGACACGAAATGCAAATTTTTCCTTTTTCGTTTATTGTTATTATTATTTTATCCTATTTTGATTTACAGAACAGCAAATAAAACGAGATGTATTTAAAGATTAGAAGAAAAAAAATAAGTTAAAAAAACTAAACCCATACAAACCTAGCGCCTTTCTCTGGGTCATTTGTACACAGTAAAGACCCAGATCAGACGCCACAGAGTGCGGAGTCTGATCATGGTCTCCACTGATTGTTTACAGATTATAAAAATTTGATGAAAATTACTACCCAATAGCCCTTTGATTCAAAACAGGTTCGTCCGTTTGATAAAGGTGGGACATTTTATTTGGCATTAATGGGTTAGGCAGGCTATTCAAAGAAAAGCAAGACGAAAATCGGACAATTTGATGCGACATTTTTAGGTTCATTTTTGGTAAATTTGTATTCTGAAGCACTAACTCGGATAGTCCATATGTTAGGTTAATGCCGTTACATTTTCTTGGCCATTTGCAATTCCAACTACAGAAGTTTGACTGTAAAATAATAGGCCATGCCGAACTTGCCCCGAGGGGTGGCCGAACTTACCCCATGGCGGGGCAAGTTCGGCCATCATGACCTGTTCTCCATGAATGAAGATTATCCTTTATCGTACAGAGACACATGAAGGGGGTTACCAGGACTGGTACCGCCATATTGTGCCTTACTTGAATATATAGGTTTCGCAGACCTAGATGTTATTGTATTTCGAAAATTGTAAGTTTAATAAAATAGGGCCGAACTTGCCCCGGTCTCCCCTACTCTAGTTTAGGCCGAACCAAAGTTCTGTATATATGCAACTTCCTTAATATATAGTTCTCCTAGGTGAAAAGACCAAGTTTCTGCGAATCTTAGTTGCTTTGGATGAGATTTCTGAGACATGCTGACCTCAATCCATGTTATCTGTAATGGTGATACCAAGGTATTTTGCCGACTGAACATTTTCCAAAGTTTAATTGTGTAGTGAATAGTCGAAGAGAATTTGTTTGTGATGCTGAGCCACTCTCAGTGACTGACATTTGGCTACATTAAATTTCATTTGCCAATCGCCTTCCCACTGCCCTAAGCGGGCGAGGTCTTCCTTGCAAACAATCCTAAATCCTAAAGTGAATGTATATTCCTATACAGGACTGAGTACAGGACACAGGCGAACAGAAGAGCAGATCATTTATCAGGAGACAGGTTTTCTCGCGTCGAGGCCATTTAGCCGTGTCTAGCAGCTAAATGTTACCCTTATATTTAGGATCATATGAGTGGTGTAAAGTGCCTGCTATGTCATTAACACTTACTTGGGTGCTCAGTCGCAATGGTAAATAAAGGTCGGATGACTCGAACTCTCGTTGTATATTATATCTGCAACTGCAATTGAAGGGGTCCGATATTTCCGCATCATATTAACTCCCTTTGACCACAAGTTTAATTGAATATAGATTTTAACCATTTACGCAAAGGTCCAAACTCACAAATTGGATGTTAAACGATTTTTATTTTTATTTTAAAGCTTTATTGAATTTCAATCACAATTTTCACACTATGAGCTTCAAATAGAAACATAATTTCCTGTCAAATGGAGTCGCATAAACAATTTCATACAACATTTAATTTAGACGATGCATTTAGGACCTTTTATTTTGTCATTGAAATTTAAGAAAATGTATGAAATTTATACAAAGAAAGAAAGCCGTCGTGGTGTAGGGGATAAACCTATGTCTTGTAAACCAGGGGTCGCAGGTTCGATTCCCGGCTTCTCCCAGTCTGTCGGATGAGACTTTAAGCCGTTGCCCCGTCTTCTGAGACGCTTTAAAACCAGAACCACTGCCGGTTGAGCCTTCGGGAGTTCCTGGACATAGAACCACAAAAAGCATAAACCCACCCGGCCAGTACTGGTACAGCCAAGGAACACGGCCACAAAAACAAAGAAAGAAAGCCGTGGTGTAGGGGATAAACCTATGTCTTGTAAACCAGGGGTCGCAGGTTCGATTCCCTGCTTCTCCCAGTCTGTCGGATGAGACTTTAAGCCGTAGCCCCGTCTTCTGAAGCGCTTTTAAACCAGAACAACTGCTGGTTGAGCCTTCGGGAGTTCCTGGACATAGAACCACAAAAAGCATAAACCCACCCGGCCAGTACTGGTACAGCCAAGGAACACGGCCACAAAAAAAAACAAAAAAAAAAAACAAAGAAATAAAACATAGGTGCATTTTTAACAGAAAAAGAAATTAATACTGCAATCAAAGAAATGACTTTAAACAAATCACCAGGTTTTGACGGATTAACAGCTGAATTTTATCAAACTTTCAACACACAGTTAACTCCAATATTAACTGAATTATTTTATAACAGTTTTTGTCAAGATTTTCTTCTAACTGACTTTAAACTAGGAATAATAACTCTTATTTTCAAAAACAAAGGCAGTCCAGATGAAATAAAGAACTGGCGACCCATCTCTTTACTCAATTTGGACTATAAAATTCTTACCAAAACATTCACATTAAGATTAAAACAAAATATAATAGATATTATTAATGATTTTCAAAGTTGTGGACCCAATAAATCAATCATTAATAATGCTCTCAATTCAAAAACAGCAATTCAATATATTCAACAAAATGACCAAAATTTTGCAATAATATCATTAGATCAGGAGAAAGCTTTTGACAGAATAGAACATAATTTTGTAAAAATAGTACTTAAAAAATTCAATTTTTCCTGAAAACTTCATAAAATGGTTTAACATTCTAAATACAGACATTGAATCCAAGATACTAGTCAATGGAACTTTTACATCAACTTTTAAAATTAATCGTTCAGTAAGACAAGGCTGCTCTTTATCAATGTTTCTATATGCACTAGGTCTTGAACCTCTCATCTTTAAAATTAACTCAAATCCCAACATTCACGGAATTAAATTACCAAATGTCCCAAAAGAAAGCAAATCACTTCAACACGCGGACGACAAAATAGTCATTATCAAAAATAAAAAAAAATCATATACAGCTTTAAACACAGAAACTAAGAAATATAGTGAAAATTCAGGTTCCAAAATAAACCAAGAAAAAAAACAGAAATTTTAACTTAAGGGAATTGTAATGATTTAAAAAATTCAATCTCAAAAACTTTATTTAAAGATAAGATAAAAGTATATGGAATCATATTTGGGATAAATGAAATCCAAGAAAATTTAGATCCTAAAATTCAAAAATTAAAACAAGCTGCAAACAAGTGGAATAAACCATATTTTGATATTTTTGAAAAAAAAAACGATCATAGTTAAAACTTATCTATTAAGCTTATTACAATACACCATGATGTTTATAGAAATAAAACCTGACTATTTAAATCAAATAAATACAACAATTTTTAACTTCATATGGAATGGACTCGATAAAGTAAAAAGAGATACCTTAATCAAAGACCCTTGTCAAGGAGGAATATGGCTACCCTCAATTTAACATAAACAAAAAACCATAATAATTCAAAATATACGTAAAATTGAATTGAACCCAACCCAACCCTGGGCTAATTTATATATTTATTGGTTCTGTTTAAATCTTAGATTCTATCATGAACCATATGCATCAAATAAATACCTACACAACATTGAAAATTATAGAGAACATGAAATTATTTAAAAAAAATCATATTAAAATATAGAACACAAGAAGAAATCTGGAAAATCCCCAGCATAAAACTTATTTACAGAATAATTATTAGTAAAATAAATCACAAACCAACAAATGCGCTAAAACACCCTACATCAAACTGGGATCCAAGATGTGCAGACTGTTGGCTTGGCCCCAATACGCTTCAACATAAATTTGAAACCTGTACAACTCAGGATGCTGAACGTATGACCCTTAAACTAGAATTACAAAACATTTCATCTAACATCATCATAAATTCTAATTTATTTCAAACAGGAAACAATGACAAAACACTAGATATTCGCACTCTTAATCAAATATGCACAGCCATTTTTAAGTATATCATAACAATATGGAAAAATGCATCAAACTTAAACCCCCTTAAACAATAACAGGTAGAAATGGAATAATTAAAACCATAATATAATATATTTAAACCAAAATATCTCAAAATAAAAGTTAACAAAACTATCCAAATCATAATTTATCCCGAATCTATATTTCTTCACCAAAAAAAAAACAATCAAATTTGGAAAAATATTTTTTTTTCACTTTTGATAGTCAGCAGATGACAATAAACAAACTTTCCTTTATTTCAACTAGCCATCTTATAAGTAGTTAAATATGGTTCTGCTCTCTATGACGTCTGCGTGGGGTCAAGGTTAATTTTTAAGACTTTTAATACTCATTAGAAAGCCATTTTTAACCCACATTTTTAAACACTTAAAAACTTCAAATCTTCACAATAGCATAAACCTGAGAAATCGCTTTATAAATCCTTCAAAAATATGTTTAAACAACACTAAATTAATGCCTAAGACCAAATTGTAAACTATCTTTTGATTGACTCCTTTAAAGGATGTCCTCTAGCGCGCAGGATATAAAGTAGGTCAATCCTATTTTAGATCAATTTTGCACAACATTCGACACATACTTTTAAAGACTGGAGTGTTCATTCCTGGACTATGTAGATGTGCATTTAACCCTCGCATGGATGCGGAGCCCAAGAGAGATATATGTGACATATTGTAATGTCAGATTATTTTTCAGTCGGGCCCCCGAGGGACTCCATTCATATGAGTGGAGAAACAAGGGGCTCCGATTAATCAGTCAAATATCAATTAAATTTCATGCAGAAGACTGAGGCGAGAACCAAGCTCTGGGACTGATTCATATCTGTTCCTGGGGTATGGATTCGCCACAAATAAAACAAATCGTTTGTTGTGTTCAGGTTTTTGCTGTTCTGCTCGTAAGAAATAAGCTTTCCCGCCGCGCACAGTACCGCCGTGCATTTCTCTAGCACGGATGTAACGTTACTGTCATAAACTTTTTGTATGCAACTTTGAAGTTTATGAAAATTGAAGTTAGATCCCTTTTTGCAGAAAGAAAAAGCTCAAATCAAGTATTTCTCAATAACAGCAGAGTAAGGCCAAATAAAAAAATAAGTGTGTTTCGGGATCTCATAAAATGAACAAATACTTAATTCAAAACATTTGACCTGTGAAATATACATAAGAAATCATGCTATCTTTCCAATATCTATTTTTAGCTGTCAGGCAGCAGTGAAAAAGTAATGTCTATCTGTCCTCAGACTGGGCTAAATTTAGTTCAATCTATTTTTAGCTGTCTGGCAGCACTGACAAATCTTGATGTCGACCTGTCCTGTGCTAAATTTAGCTTATCACTGGTG
Organism: Loripinus fragilis; assembly: GCA_964019695.1. NCBI lineage: Eukaryota > Metazoa > Mollusca > Bivalvia > Lucinida > Lucinidae > Loripinus > Loripinus fragilis. The sequence goes on from OZ026516.1 coordinate 64,754,699, forward strand.
GACATATAAATGTATACCAGTGAAAGATAGTTTCAGCCATTCATAGGAGGTCTTTTATATGAGTTAGTTAAAATTGATTTTGTTATGCTTTATTATAACCAAAATATAGAAAGCTAGTTCTTACAAAATATGTCGTCTGCAGGAGCAATAATAAGTGCTTTAAGGGTTAAATTTTAGATTGATCATCAAACATCTGCCCAAATATCAAATATACTCACTAATACCTTGCCTTGCTACACTGAAACATTATGAATTTTAGCCATAATCAAAAAATTATTATGTTGCTCTGGATGTTTGTAAACATGTTATAGTGACCCCATTGCATATGACTGGAGCTCATTGGCCTGAAAATGACTGGATACCAGGGACAATTGAAAGTAATCAATTACCGGCTAATTGAAGAGCTTTCACAATCAAATGATAAGAAATTATTGTTATCACACTGTATACATGGTATAGTTCTAAAATAAAGTGTAAAATTTGCCTTTTAAGGTCATTACTTGGCACACATAACCATAACTCTTGCATTCTTCGCCGTATGTCTATTGTTCTGTTATGTTAACAATGTATTTCCTGTACACCAGCTATTGTACAAAGTAAGTAAGGGTGCAAAGATCAGGAATCGATACGATTAAGTACCACACCTGACCCATGATACCAATGGGAAAGTGACAAACTCACAGTAGACAAGTCACAAGTCGTCTTATAATCTTGAATTAAAATGCGCGCTATCAAATAGTGAAGGCCATGACTGGGTGCTGTATATGACAGAACTTAACTTTGTTCTTCACTGTTTTCCTATTGTTCTGAATATAAACAATGTACTTCCTGTATACCAGCTATTGATAGAGGCCTCTCATAATCTTGATTTGAAATACGTGCTACCAAACAATGAAGACTCTGATTGGTTTTCGACATTTTCGTCTATTGCCCTGGGTATAAAAATAGATATTCTGTATATCACCTATTGTACGAGTCCTCTTACAATATTAAACTGAAATACGTGCGATCAAACAGTGAAGACTGACTTGGTGCGGTATATGACAGTATCAAATCTGGATCATAGCTGTTTTGACGATTGTTCTGATATATCAACAATGTACATCCTGTATTGAAGTTATTGTACAAGTCCTCTTACAATCTTGAATTGAAATACATGCTATCAAACAGTGAAGACTGATTGGTTCTCAACTTTTCGTCTATTGTCCTGAGTATAGTATAAATATTAGAGTTACTGTATGTCACCCAGTCCTCTTATAATCTTGAACTGATATACGTGCAGTCAAACAATGAAGACTGGTTGGTGCTGTATGTGACAGCAACTAATCTGGTTCTTCACTGTTTGTCTTTCGTACTGACTATAGATATCTAGGCTCAAATGGGCCTCATTAAAACACAAACGTAGCGTAAATCCTTTCCTCCAACCTCTCAAGATGGAATTAATCACTAAATGTCTTCCATTTTTTGTATATATGTCCTTGTTTGCTAGTTGTTGTCGGAGGGCTTGGGGGCGAAAACCGATGCCGTTGTATGTTGTTAGCGCTATCTCGTTGCACCATTTTAGGATGTTGACCATTAAGTATCTCATACTTGTCTCGTCAATTACCTAAAATGTCTCACATAAACCTTATGGTCAACGTCATGCCTAAGTACCGTTGCCCATTCACATTCACAATTCTCTTTCACCTCTGATTGTTCATGGGTCTCCAGGCCCACGCCTTTTCTGCTTATTCTATTCTGAGAACTATTAAATACAATGAAGCTTCGACCTGTAAAGCTTCTTTTCATTATTGCAGTAAAGCTGCCATTAATGGTAAACATTACATGTCAAATGTCGTCTTTACAAATATACTAATATTGCTTCTGATTACAACCATCATTGCGACATCGACAAACAGTCTGCTGCTTTGCTGTGGTGATAAACATCCCCATCCAGGACCTGTGTCTTCAACATCAACCCTCAGCATTGCCAGCTCTATGTCAAATTCATCTTGTTCCACGGCTGACTATCTAAACCTCTCTCACCACCTATCTTTTGTACACTACAATGTACAAAGCATATCATCTAAACTTGATATAATTTACAGTGAACTTTTGGACTTTGATTTATTAGCCTTTTCTGAGACATGGCTCAGCACTGATATTCCAACAGAACAAAACTGGAGCGGAAAGACGGCACAGCTGATAGCCATTGTGGAGAGGGACTACGCTACAAATGCAGACACGATCTTGAACCTTATAGAACAGAATGTATTTGGATTGAACTTATTAACAAGACTAAGCATGTATCATTTGGGATATTTAACAGACCTCTGAATTCTTACTCTACATATTTTTCCTCAATTGAAGACTCTTTTCACTTAGCCACAGATATATTCATAAATGATATCATAATCACAGGGGATTTTACCTTTAACGTTCTTAATGTACAGCATTCAAGGAAAATAGAAGCACTATGCAGACATTTTTTTCTCTTTATCAAATAATAACAGAACCAACTCATTTTACTGAGAATTCATCATCTTTGCTGGTCACAATCCTCCTTAATAACAAAAATCATGTGACAACAAGTGGTGTTGGGGACCTCTTTCTTGATCAAACCATACGTTACCATTGCCCTGTTTTTGGAATCTTTAAGTTTACAAAACCCAAAGTTCAATGTTACAAACGACTCATTTGGCAGTACGATCGTGGTGATTATGATCACATTGAGAGCACTTGCTTCTATTACCATCTTGCACTCACTCCAGGACTATGGTGTTGATATATATGCTCTTAATCTGATTAATAAAATATTGCACATTGCTAAGGAGTGTATTCCTAACCGAGTTGTGACAATGAGACCTTCAGATCCCCCATGGATCACTACAACAATAAAGGGATACATTAGAAAGAGGAAAAGAATAATCCGTAAAGCCAAACAAACAGACTCACCACACTTTTGGTCCAAATTTCGCAAAATAAGAAATAAAGTCACATCACTGATACGAGACTCAAAATCATCCTCTCATAAAAGCATTGCAGATAAACTAAAGTCTGAATCTATCTCTTCTAGGGACTGGTGGCCTACAATAAAGTCTTTTATTTCTATTAAATCATCCTCTACAATACCACCTCTGGAAAAAATTGCAGCATCTACGTTGATGAGTTCGAAAAAGCCCAACTATTAATTGATTTCTTTACCCAACAAACACATCTAGACGAAAGTAATGCAACATTACCAAATTTGGCCGCATTTAATTGCACCTCTGAATTTGACTCAATCATTCTTAACTCTATTGAGGTTTAAAGTGTTCTTAAATCTCTTGCATCAGGCAAAGCTTCTGGACCAAATGGACTTAACAACCGTATATTAAAGGAACTATCAAAGGAGCTTGCCAAAACTCTTTGCAACTTCTTCAATTTCCCTTGATAAGGGCGTGTTGCCCTCCTCTTATTAAGAAGCTGATGTGTGTCCTATACACATAAAGGACGAAAGATCTTTGGTGAATAATTATAGAACAATATCCCTTCTTAATGCAGAAGTGAAGTTATTTGAAAGGTTAATATTCAAACATTTGTTTAACTACTTGCAGGGAAACAGTTTTCTGACCTCTGTACATTCTAATTTCCTGCCAGGCGACTCTACTGTGAATCAACTTACTTTCTTGTACAATATATTTAGTCAGGCTCCTGATGCCAACAAAGAAATCCAGGTTGTCTTTTGTGACATTGGTTGGGCCTTTGCTCATGTCTGGCATGCTGGTCTACTACGTAAACTCAAAGCTGCTGGTATCACTGGGAAACTTCTTAATTGGTTCAAAAACTACTTACTTGATGGAGGATAACGTGTAATCCTTCCTCGTGTCAATTCTGATTGGTCAAAATATTCGCTGGTGTTCCACAAGGTTCTATACTAGGCCCATTGCTTTTTCTTTTTTTATAAACAATATTGTGACCGAAATTGTCACTTGTATAAGCTTATTTGCTGATGACACCAGTCTCTTTATCATCGTAGATGATCCTGTTGCTTCACCAGAACGGCTCAATTCTGATCTAATCAAAATATTACAATGGGCTGAAACATGGTTGGTAACATTTACTCCTAATATAACTGAATCACTCAAAATTTTTCGAAAACTTAACAAACCTTTACACCCATGGCTTTATATGAATAATCATCAAGTCTTGGAAGTAGACTGTCATAAGCACTTGGGTCTTTGTCTTTCAAATAATGGTTCTTGGCATCAGCACATAAATTTTATACTTGAAAGAGCTTGGTGTAGAATTAACATAATGAGAAAATTAAAGTTCAAATTAGATCGAAAGTCACTTGAGATCATTCATACAGCGTTCATCAGACCTATACTCGAATATGGTGATATAATTTGGGATAATTGTGCTCAGTATGAAAAAATGAAATTGAAAAAAAAAATCCAATTAGAGGCAGCACGAATAGCAACAGGTACCACAAAATTAATATCTATCAACACTCAACACTAAGAAACTGGTTGGGATACACTCGAAAAACGAAGAAAGAATCACAAACTCACACTATTCTTTAAAATGAGCACAAATGTTTCTCCATTATACCTTTCCTCCTTTGTGCCTCAATCTGTTGATCATGCATCCAGCTACAACTTACGTAATTCTCACAATCTCCGGCCTATTGCTACAAGAATAAATCTTTACTATAACTCTTTTCTGCCATCTGTAATTAGGGACTGGAATGAACTACCTGTCGTAGTCAGACAACTAGACAGTGTTTGCTCCTGTAAAAACTACCTCAACAGAAATTTTACTCCAGTTCCTAAATACTATCTTACAGGCAATCGGAAATCACAAATCTTACTCACACGTTTACGAACAAACTGTAGCTCATTAAATAATGATATGTTCCTAAAACATATCGGACTCTCCACTATGCAATTGTGGTAGCGTTGAAAACACTCAACATTTCTTCTTATGATGCCCTAGATACAATGAACACAGAACATTGCTCTTTAACGAGGTCTCCAAGCACCAGCCAGTTTTTCTGAATTTGCTACTATATGGAAGTAGTTCTTTTCCATATGGAACCAATGTTGCCATCTTTCAAATTGTACATAAGTACATATCAGACACTAAGCGTTTTTCTTAGATATCCATCTCAATTGCTCTTAGCCTCAGGACACAATAAGAGTGAAGATGTAGTATGTGACGGTACCCACTATTGTAATTTGCCTATCGCATATAGGCCTGGCCTGGTATCGGTGTTCCCCTCCTCCCTCTCCAACCAACATTTGCACATCCTATTTTTCATTTATTATCAAAGCTTATGTATTGTCAATGCTAAAAATATGCTTAAATCTGAGTCCTGCTTAATACATTGGTAGTTCAAGTATCTTGTTTATCTTGAATCATTTAATCATAAATTCCACCTGTGGACTTGCACCACCACATGCTGAAAGGGACATACTCAATAAGCACCTATATTTGTTAGCATTGACTGATTTCTATATTATAATTAACAGTATTCGATAAGATCTGCCTTCCACTTACATCTTATTTTGCATTGGAGAAGAACTATATAAGCTACATACTTCGGTTCTTATCCTCATCTTATTGTTTCAATTTGTATTTACCATGTACAAATTAATTTGAATAAAATATGTTTAAACCAACTCTTGCATGACTAAACGTAGTTGCCTTTTAATTTGGATATCTGTTACCGTATTTACCTGAAACTTACTGAGGTAAATAAACTTATATAAACTTATATCAGCATAGTTCATAAGAATAATTTCCCATTATAAAAAGATAGGCTATAACGTTAATGTATTGCAACAGACTGCATGCTTGGTGGTCGACTCAATCATGGTTGACAACTTTGCTTTCCTCTTTAATTGCACGCCGGTGGGTCGGACTTCAGACTCTATGATGGTTCTGACTTAAAGACTTATCTATTGATGAGATGGTAGGGGCCTTATGCTTTGGTTGTTTATCTGGCCCACCAGGGTTTACCTGTTGGATTTCTTTTGCTCAGATATTCAGATAATGCATTGATAAGCTAGGAGTCTTTCTTGCAAACCAAATATCTATGTGTCTAAATCCACATCTGAATTAAGGGCGAGGTTGGCGCTGTTAAACCGGTTAAAGCCCTCCAGTAAAATATTTTACTGACTGTTCCAAGGTGGTACTTCTTTTGTGGATATTTTATGTTTTTGTTCTGTCTTGTGTTTGCTATGTCTTTGTGCGTCTGTTTATATGTGCCTTGTGGTCACCTGCTTAGAAAGGGCTGATCTCTTGGCTCTTGTTTGTGGTGTCCAACTGTGAGTTTGTCACTTTCACATTGGTATCCTAGGCCAGGTGTGTTACTTGATTGTATTGATTCCTTGATTTTGTACCCTTACTTACTTCATACGCCAGGCGCAATTATATTGCATTAGACTGGCTACATATTTTAACAAAATTCTCTGCCCCTGATTATTATTTTACCATTGTTTTGTAAAGGCTCAATAACTTGAAAATTTATTTGTTTAAATTGAGTGAAAGCTGTTCTGAACTATAACTATGTCAAACTGTAGATAAACACTCTGATTCTGCTTTTGTATGTTTTCAAGCATGATTTATTGCCACTCCCCTGGCTTGCTTATTAAGGATAGGATTGCAGAAAAAGTACATACAAGATATTTAGTTTGATGCATCTTTACATAAGTTAACTTAACTAATATAAAATGTTGCATCAACCATGAGTTAATGCCCTTGATTTTACATTTTAAGGTGAAAAACAAAATAAAATAGGCTTTGTAAATGCGATAATGACCCCAAAATATTGAACCAATATCAAATTTTCCTTAAATTTTAAAATATTTTGATTACTGTTGCAGTTGTCTTTACATATCAACAACAATAATGTGTTTTGCAAAGTTCTGTTTGAGCCGATTTCCACACTTCAATTGTGTGAGAGTGATAATCATTGAAAAAAGTGACGGGATATGGTAACAATATATATTTATTTGTTGACGAAAACATTAATCTTTTAATAGTTCATCTTCTCAAAACTAGTTTCTTCATATACAGATAGCATAAAAGTATTATTACAAAGTTTGCCTTTCCATCTTTAATATATTGTCTAAACTGAGCTAATATACTGCCTCCTCCCAGTTTTACTGAGGAGCAAATTTTACATTACCGTTTAAGTAAAACACATGCGAAAACAATTGCAACTAGTGTATATTTTACAGCTTTCAGACTTTCTTGCCAAAAGATCTACAATGACGACAGGTTTCTAAGACCAGAGCACTTATCAAAAATGTAACATATAACATAATGTAATAAATGAGCAAGGCTATTGTCTGAGGTAATGTTTGATATTTCAGAAAGAATGAATATATTTCACATGTGTACCTATACATCTCTGGTGCCGAAATATTATAAATTATATTCATTTCATTTCTGATTATCAAACATATAACATGTTGTTACAGATGTTATCAATAAACTTTATGGCATATTTCCTAATACTTTACGTATATTGCTAAATATAGAGCCACAAATAGAAAAGATAGTTTTACGTTTATACAAGACAATTCAATAACTGTTCTTAACTTATCTTGTTTAATGTAAATATTCAAAACTACTGCGATTCCAGGCCTAATGTGACCCCCGTTTTTTGTCGTTTATTCCTGTATGGCTATTTCAATTGAAAAAGAAATTACAGAAATGAATTAAGATCTAGACAGCGTATTTAGATTATTTTTCTCGCTGAAGTATGATCTTTTATATAGGCTGGAATAAGATGGAATTTTGAATTAGTCCCCAAGTGTACCTTATCGATAAATAAGTAAACTACCGACCAGTAGTGTAAAACTCGTTCATCAAACTTATGATATCTAATATAGAGGCACAAATGGGTATATCTCAAGGAAAAAGACTAAGTTATTCTGATTTGCAGGGAATTTGGGCCTTAGTTCAAAATGAGGGATGTCCCCAAAAATAAGATTTAGTTATGCTGATGGCATTTAGATCCACATGCTAAACGTCGATCGTATTGGTAAGGATTAAAGTTGTCAAATAAAAGAAAAACGGGGTCACTTCAAATCTGGAAACACAGTAATCCTAACATGAAACGTTTATCATTGTGTCTGCTTCTATGGAAAATCAACATTATCACCGCCTCCTTGCAACCAGTAGAATCGTCACATAGTAAACCAATAAATTCCTGTGGATTAATTTTCCACCAGTCCACTCATAACCGATAAGCCACCAACTATGCCATTCATGGCCAGGCATATTCAGAAACCGATATGAATGCCTGATAATTTGCTTTTGTGCATGCATTCCCAGTGAGGCTCTGCAAGGCGGAAGCTCTACAAGGAGGACAAATACTAATTTCAATTCCACCAAAAAGCATTGAGTACCTGGCCTGATGTACCTTGACATTTCTGTGAAAAATAATCATATCAGAGCTGTTTACTTTGGTATAGGTTGGCTTTCCATACATGCGAAAAACACATTTTCACTTATTATGTCTGCGAAAATATTTCATCTTTCCCCAAGCACTTAAACTACGCCTATGGAGTCTGAGTACTTCTGAAATGCTTAAAGATAGGCATTTCTTCCCATTCAGATCAAATAGTTTTAGAATTTATAGTTTTCATTCTTTTGTATTACAATTTAAATATCTATACTTTAAAGTAATATTGCAATCTTGCGTCTGCACATGATAAGAGTAGAGTGACATAGACTGGTATAACGGACACCTTTTGGTACTACATGTACTCGTATGTGGCTGATTGAAGGAAAATTATTGTATAATGGGTAAAATCACATTTCATCACCCCATTCTTATCATACACAAATTTTATCAACAAGAATATACAAAAATGATATTAACCATCATTATCAACAATGAAATAAGCAAATATACAAATATGAAGTAGGAACAAAGTAGAGAATAAGATTATCATTTTCAAAGAGACAAAGATTGAGTGATCATATTCTTGATTCAATTCATCCCAGTAGCTTGCTATAGATATTATTAAGAGCTCCTGATTAATTCATAACCATGTGATGGGTGCATCATTGTGTAAGCCATTTGATACATCTACTATGAAATGTATCGAGAGTCTGACTACATTTAACATTATTTGGGAGAGAGTCCCATAATAAACAGCCTGACTAACGCATGCTGTGCTTAAAGCAATCTTTTTGGACAATGGAGAAATAAAACATCCTGAGGCTGATGATCTTAAAGAATACTACAATTTTTCTTATTTATAAGGTACATGAAAGTGTTATGATATCTTTCATCCCAAAACAAAATTAATACTTTTGTTTTTATAAGTAATGAACTGCAAAACAAGCAGCCAAAGGTTGCTAAAATCCCCTTCGGTATACATAAACGACGTCATGAAGCATAACTGTTTTAGTGCCTCTTAACATGTATTGGAATAAGAAAACTATGCAGATCAGAATTTTTATAATTTTTCCACCTGGGATTGATTTACCCCACCCACTTTTTATAACATGGGGTATGCCAGTATCGGAAGTTGCCAGGTACTCACTTTAATCGATATATCTATAAAATTGATGATGAATATTTTTTTATATATAAAGGGCTATGCTTATCAGAAATTTTAAAATCTGTTGTTCATAATCATAATTTTATCAGGTGTATGAACCAGCACTTGACTGCGATAATTTGCTTTATTAATTGGTGTTATAGAAAAGCAAACATCATGCTTATATTTCTGTTATACTAATCTATGATTACCGTTTATTAACGAACAATTTTGATGGTGCAAAGCACATAAACGTGCACAAAATTTAGCTAGTGTCCTGTACTATGCTCTATTCAAGGCTATATATCTTGATTGAACTAAACCCTAATGATTTAAATTTTATATCAATTGATAAACAGGAGCTAGACCTTTCAAAAGATGTATACTTATAGTGCCATAAATTCTATATTTGTAGAGATACAATCCAATTCTACGAACATAAAAATGCTCTTCGTATGTAACTTGACATTATAAATGAACAAGGGATATGTCTTCACGTTATCCTTTTTGATTCACCGCCAGAGGCAATTTTTTCAATTTCAGCCTTTTCAATGAATCATGTAATGGGACAGTCTTAAGCTTATCAACTTGTTTACTCTGTGTAAAATCATCCGTTGAGCACAATATAGACCTACTGGTTATCCTATTCTACCCTTAGTCTAGGTCCCCTTTTGCATGCAACAGCTAATAGTATGCCTGTAAAAACTGAGAAAGCAAATGTTTTACATAATCTTGAGATCGACACCACCATAAGAACCAGTAACAAATGTTATTGATGGCAATGTCCAACTTTATGTCCTTTGTCCTGTACCAGATAACTTTAAAGGTGTAGCAGAAATGGCATTAGACCATCTGCCAAAATAATCAAGATTTGAATCTGCTACAGTTACTCAATTTAGTTCTTTGGGAGCATGGCAACAACATGGAACATCCAAAGTACTTTTGATCTCAGACCCAAAGACTGAAAAGGTTCCATGGCAATTGATGGAAACAAAACGCAAATTTCTGATTGACCAATGACAGAACATTTCACAATAGATACACGGTGGAGACCTATATTTTGCAAATAAAATCAGAGCAATGCTATCACTTGACTAGCACGATGCAGAGGCAGTCGCAATAAGATCAGTATTATGCTCTCGTCACTTCACAGGATGAGGTAGATACCAGAATCATACTCCATTGTATGCGTAAACAGAAACAGCACTAAACACTACCAATATTTAATTAAGAGTTTGATCCACTAATACTGACATGGTGGTTCTGCTTTTGAAGAATGCTAAGGACTAAAGTTATAGTTCAGTCATTTTGTATGATACTGACACAGGAAACCCATACATAGAAATCTCAGTTAAGTCCTTTGAGTGCAAAATATGAGGACCACATGAAGTACTTATAAATGCTGTTTATCGCAATTACCATATTCAAAAGGAAATACAGTAGATATAACACACATAACACCATAGGAAACTGTATTTTTGTTCAACAAGCTTTAATATGTAGTAAGGACATCCAGCATGCAAACTACATTAATAATTCAAATATAGTTTATTGTTTCCTTTCTGTAGCTCAATTTTTCAAATTACTTTTTCTTAAATGTTATAGATACTTACACCAAGATACTTTGTTGTGTCTGTTGCCTCTAGTACCTGATCATGATGGGACTACTGGTTGTTCAATGGATGTAATGACCTTGCAATGTGGAGCATCTGATAAGTGCTTGGGTTAAATCCCATGTCCCATGCCAGCTATCATTCCTGTATGGTAACGAGGTCTGCTTGGAGGGTGTCCGTATCGTCCGAGAATCCAACTATTAGATAGACTGTCGTATCAATGATTAAAAGTCTTAATTGAGCTTGTATATTTATGATGGGTCGTTTATATAGAGCAGGAAGATGAGAGGCACAAGAACGGATCCCTGACGCACGCCAGATGTCACGGGAACTTCTGATGAGCTGCTCCCCCCTACAGCACCACAGCATGGGTTCGACCCTACAGGAATGCTTTAATCCAATTTAGAGTGGTTTCTTTTACTCCATGCTGGGAATTTTGAATAAAATTTTTGGATGGCTGACTTTGTCAAATACCTTGCTAAAATATAGCGGTATAAGATCAACTTGATTACGTTACTAGTTGCCTGCCCAGGTCTTCAACAAGCTGAATAAGTTGATTTTCACATGATCTCCTTTCTCTAGAACAATGCTGGAGATCATAGAGTATATTACGCGGGTTGAGGTGTTGAGTGAGCTGAGATGTATTTATATGCTTCATCACCTTATATTAACATTTTCAAAGCAAGCCTTTATTGAATCTTTAGATTTTTTTTTTGCAACCGTTCATAGCCTCATGAAAGAAATAAATTTGATTGACAGCTGCCAATCTCACTTGCCCGTGCAATACGCTTTGAAAATAGAACTCATTTGCCAGAAGTGACACTGGTGTCGTGATTGACAGCGAGCCACACCTGAGTCGCACGTGCAAAACAAGCCTCTTGTTTGCTCCATTGGCTGTCCGTGCTTACACTGGCTGTTCCGCTTTTTGTTTTACATCCCATTAAACCTGTTAATATGATTACATATTAAATACGAAACTGTTTTGTTTCCTTTATAAATAATTTCTATATTTTAGATATTTATAATACAATGTAAATATAAGCAATGGCTTCAATGTTTGGTCTGTTCATGGAATCATGAATACTTTGGATCTCTTGCAAAGTTAACGTGAAGCCATCCTTCACTTACTTTGCAGGAGACCCGAAGTATTCATGATTCCATGAACATTCCAAAAATCGAATAAATTTCTTACGTATATTATGCATGTCATGGAGATGGGTTGGATAACTTCTTTGCCCCATCTTTAAAACTTGGCTAACATTGTCCAATATGTAGACATCTTACCGGTAGAGATTTTCTTTTGGAATAACAGTTGGATAATGGATGCAATCTCTTCTCTAAGTTCTTTCAGGATTATAGGGTTAATTTCATCTGGGCCTGGGGCTTTTTCTGGTTTGATATTTGAAAGTAATTTGAGAGTAACATTCTGGTCAATGATGATTTTAGGCATTATAGGATAGCTGCATTGGAATCTTTTATGTATACGGACACAAACTAGTCTTGTAGTTTATATGTGCATAAATGGCTGAGCTTGAGTAGAGATAGGTATGAAAACACAGACTGAAATCGCTTATTTAACAAAGTAGCTTTACCTATATTTGGAGAAAATAAAATACCTGAGTCTTTGCCCTTAAGAGGAGAAACATAGTGAGATTTTTTTATCAAGGATAATAATTTCTTTGGTGCGAATCTCTGTTTGTCTGACTGTCAATGTTACCTTCGTCATCACTGTGGTCTAGTACTGACTTATTGTATGCAGTTCTTCTTTTTGATCTGAACAAAACGTTTCACCTCTAAGCGACGTTTACCCCTCTGCATGGTGTCCTGTCTTCTCTTTGTGAAAGAGACTATCTAGTTTACAAACCAACCGCTTAATATACAGTCAGACATAAGCTAAGCATCACCCAAACATTGTTTAAGAGATGTTTTTCGTGTACAAATTTCTTCAGAAGAACAACAAGTTGTTATATTTTGTGACCCTAGTTATTCTTTGGTCTGCTGAACATATCAGAATGCCATTTGGTCATTTTGCTGAATTTCTATGGTGTCCTGTATACACCAACCCCTATTTTGGGTGTACGCTTAAAAAGTGTCACAGCTTATCCCAAAGTGCTTACTTTGAATTCAAATAAACGCAGAAATAATCTAGACATATTTTTCAAACTAGTGCTAAACTGATCGTGTCGAACTTAAAGTTTCATGTCATTTATAGAGGATCATAGAGATAGTAAATCGCGTGTTCATAATTTTTGCATTATCACTATATAACATGCCATTCTTTACACATCCATAACTTTAGTTCTTTTTGAGATATGAATCTGAATATAATAATATGACACTAACACTTTACATGTCTAAGCGTTTTGAAAATACAATAATGGGTTAGAGAATAGGGACATTTTAAGGGGTAAGTGTGCATTTACCATGCCTGGTTGTTTACCTTTGTGATAATCGAATCGATATTTGCTGTAAACTGTCACCATTTTATCTATTTTCATAAATAAAACGAGAAAATATTCATGACTGGAAAGCTTCCTTCGTTTTCTATGCAACTATTGAGGCGGTGCTTAACTTATGTCTGACTTATGTTTTGGGTAATCCACGGAAGGCTTCTTTTTGAACCAATTTTCTTTATAGGTAGTCCGTCCAGACAAGAGACGTTGGGCGGTTCTTAGCTAAGTTCAACCCCTGGACAAATACATGGAAAACGGTTAGTCAGGTTGCATTGTATGCGTATTCACTCATCCGTGAAACTCTCTACACCAAAATAATATACCTGTAGTCTTATGGTGGCCATATCGTGAAAAATAAGCGTTTCGAATTATTGTAAATGAATCTGGTCAGTCCAGATACTTTGTTTGCAATATGTACGTACATGTATCTTAAACACGCACGTGTATCTTAAACTATACAAGCAAGCGGCATCAATCTTCGACAATGAAATCTACAATGACACAAGATTTTATTGATTTATAAAAGATCTCTGTACCCTTTCCCTGTGACCCAGATATTGAAACCTTATCATGCTGGATTTTAATTTTTGTTGGGTGTGTGTGAAGAGAAGGGGGCTATTTTTATGTTATTTTTTGTAATGCTATGTTTTCGAATTCAGAGCTAAACAGCAAATCATTTCTTGCCAAACAAACAGAATGTGGAAGAATATTTTCATCGACAACATATATATAACGCGAATATTTTCCAAGTAGCATGCTAAAGATAAACAAGTGTAGCAGTAGACGCACACAACTGCAGCAAGGTTTGTAGATGAGTTTCTCTTTTGTTATTTTGAGTTGATTTTTGTTTGTTTGCATTGATGTTTTGCGTCGCTGCCAACATTTTTGCAGTCATGACGCGACGTTTCCCTGTCCAGCTAGGTTGAACCAGTACTTAGCAGAGAATAAAGTGTCTTGCTTAGGACATTACAAAGTGCTTCCATTGAACCTTCTCATAATAGCAATCCTTTAATCACAGGTCTAGCACATTAGCACTGAGCAACTGTGGACTTCGATTATTGGAGGTGATTCTTTACATCCCAGTCAAGAAATTTTCAGTCATGTTGGGATGTTTACTGGGTTGAACCAGTACTAAATAGAGCATAACATGTCTTGCACAAGGACACACCATGGTGCCTCCAGAGAAACTCAAACCAACGACCCCTTTATCTCAAGTCAAGCATTATACCACTGGTTGGCTCTACAGGTAGTATACAGCTATTCCATCACTGTATCGCCACGTGGTATGCGAAGTCCCGGTCTCGTGTAAACTAACGGAGATAGGAACCAGTTGTGGGCGTGGCTAGACAGTGACCCAAAAGCTGATTAATAACTACTGTTTTTGAAGGCGTCATTCATGTCAGCCTAATTGTTGGGCTAGTTCAATAATGTGTAATCACTAAACCTATATTACATGTACGCCGTTTATATCCGTATATCATGTATAAAACATTTCGACCTCCCTACCAGTGTATACAACTTTGCGTTTTAGATGGTTACTTGAGACATGGCTACATGCAATCAGCTCTTCATTACGCTGTGCAACCTGACTCTATTATCTTTATACACGTAGCAGCAACAACCGTTCTAACATGGACCAGTCTGCCTTGCCGATCGACTAAAATCCACATACGTACTAAACTTTTATGTTTTTCACATTGATTTTTGGCGATAAGTTTTTTATTATTGATTTTAGTAAACTATGTTCGCGATGAAAGTTGTAGAGAAATATAAGCGCCAACTTCTCAAAGCGGTTCCGACATCATAGATGCTGCAATTTACTCTGCGCATACACATACTATTTGAGCATTTTAAGCAAAGCGCAAATAAACTAAGTCAAATATGTCAGTCAAAAAGTTACATTGCACCGGCCCAATTCAATAAGAAAGACAACGGATGGCTTGATCAATTATGTTGGAAATCACGGCTGATTCGCCCGTGCGTTAAGCTAGTTGGGTCATCTCGAAACTGTCCGTGTAGGAGCACGTGCATAAGAGAAAATGATGGTACATCATGCAATATCACAGCTTCTTTACCTTCAATTGACCATGCTCATAGAAGATTCTGAATATGCATAGTCATTCCGAGTCTACATACGGCAGGATAAGCTATAAAAACCGTTGAATAATTTAAAACGCACCCCTTGTGATTATTATTTTGAGACGTATCTTTTCTGTCACGCCTCTACGAAATTTACCTGTCAACAAAAGACTAAGAAAATTTGGCTGAGTTCAATTTATTGCAAAATCTTCATCTATGTGCACACAAATCTGTTTGTGCCACAAACTTAGGACCTCTTGGGGAAATTAGCGCTAATTTTTCTCCACAACTTTCATTGCGAACGCAGTTTGCTAAAATTATAAACAAAAAATAATCGCCGAAAATCAATGTGAAAAACATAAAAATCGAGTTAAGGAGGCACTGGCCAGTGAGCAATATTATATACCAATGCGTCTGTAAACAAGTAAGACTTAGGTTTTTTGTTAAGATTTGCTTGCGAACGTTTACCAGGAATACTAACCGTACTTTGTCGTCCGTGGTTCAGTTGTTTTGCACGATTAAAGCGTACCTGTGCTGTTTTACCCAATTTACTGTAGATCAGTCTAAATTGACAGTGAATGGCAGTGTTCTTTCTGACACGCCCAACGTCCGTTACCTGGTCGCACTTTTTTTTATACAAAATGAGAAATACCTTTATCGATGATAGTTTTGAGAGAAAGCCAGAATTCTTCTACACATTTGTTATCATGATTTTACAGAAGTTAATCATAGCTTGATCTGGCTTTCACAGTTTTTTTAGCTCACCAGAGCCGAAGGCTCAGGATGAGCTTATATTATTGGACTCGAGCCGGCGTCCGTCAGTGCGTCCGTCCGTCCGTGCGCCCACACTTTCAAACATGAATATCTCTAAGACCAGCTGGCCGGTCGTAATCAAATTTCATCTGGAGCATCATTTTGGTGGGGGATTGGCTGCATAAGGTTTTGGGCCAGATCGGATCAGAACTCTGGTTTCCATGGCAACAGATGCTCCCATAGGGTTATAATGGGGAAAACCTTGTGACTACTCTAGCTCCTTCATTTTTGATTGGATCTTCTTTATTCTTGCAGGTAATGAGGACAACTAAAACATCATGGATGGGTTCGAAATTCGGCAAGATCGGACCAGGGACTTATGAGTTAGCTGCCCTTGAGCGTCTGGAAAAATTCACATATACTTATAATGGGAGAAATATTGTGACCACTCTATTGCAACCATTTTTGGATGGGTCTTCTTCATTCTTGCAGGTAACAAGCCCTACCATAAAAGCTTGGATGAGTTTGAATTTTGGCAAGATTTCATCGCTGACTTCGGAGTTAGCTGCCCTTGAGCATCTGAAAAATCAATAAATAGTGTTGTGACCACTCTTGCGCCTTCATTTTCAATTGGATCTTCTTCATTCTTGCAGATAACAAGGACAACTATAACATCTTGGATGGGTTCGAAATTCGGCAAGATCGGACCAGGGACTTATGAGTTAGCTGCCCTTGAGCGTCTGGAAAAATCCCCATAGACTTATAATGGAAGAAATATTGTGACCACTCTATTGCAATCATTTTTGGATGGATCATTTTCATTCTTGCAGGTAACAAGCCCTACCATAAAAGCATGGATGAGTTTGAACTTTGGCAAGATTACATCACTGACTTCGGAGTTAGCTGCCCTTGAGCGTCTGAAAAATCAATAAATAGTGTTGTGACCACTCTAGTGTCTTCATTTTCGATAGAATCTTCTTCATTCTTGCAGGTAACAAGGACAACCATAACATCTCAGATGGGTTCGAAATTCGGCCAGATCAGACTTTGGATTGTGGAGTTTGCTGCCCTTGAGCGTCTGGAAAAATCCCAATAGACTTATAATGGGAGAAATATTGTGACCACTCTAGTGCTTTCAATTTTGATTTGATCTTCTTTGTTTTTGCAGATGAGAAGGACAACTATAAAAGCTTGAATGAGTTTGAATTTCGTCAAGGTCCGATCACCTATTATTGAGTTAGCTGCCCTTGAGCATCTTAAAAAATGATGAATATTGTTGTGACCACTCTAGCGCCTTCATTTTCGATTGGATATTTTTCATTCTTGCAGGTAAAAATGTCAACCATAAAAGCTTGGATGTGTTCAAAATTCGGCTAGTTCAGACCTTGGACTTTGGGGTTAGCTGCCCTTGAGCGTCTTAAAAAACCATATACTTATAATGGGAGAAATGTTGTGACCACTCTAGTGCTTTCAATTTTTGAATAGATCATACTCATTCTTGCAGATAAGAAGGACAACTATAAAAGCTTGGATGAGTTTGAATTTTGTCAAGATCCCATCACCTATTAAGGAGTTAGCTTCCCTTGAGCATCTTAAAAATTGATGGATAATGTAACATTGTTGTGACCACTCTATGGCCTTCAGTTTTGATTGGATCTTCTTCAGATAAGAAGGGCAACTATTAAAACTCGAATGAGTTTGAATTTCGTCAAGATCCCATCACCTATTAAGGACTTAGCTGCCCTTGAGCATCTTTAAAGTTGATGGATGATGTAGCATTGTTGTGACCACTCTAGTGCCTTCATTTTTGTTTGGATCTTCTTTATTCTTGCAGGTAACAAGGACAATCGTTAAAGCTAGGATGAGTTTGAATTTCAAGTAGAACCAGCCTCAGACTGTGGTGTTATCTTCCCTTGAGCATCATAAAAAATCTACATAGACTTACAATGGGAGATCTGTTGTGACCACTCTTGCACCTTCATTTTTAAATGGATCTTCCTCATTCTTGCAGGTAACAAGGACACCCATAAAAGTTTGAATGAATTTGATTTTAGGCCACATCCAACCACCAGCTACAGAGTTAGCCTGCCCCTGAGCTAAACTATAGCTGTATAATGTTTTGTCCACTCTAGCGCCCTCATTTTTCATTTGATTTTCTATATCCTTGTAGGTTACCAGGACATACATAAAAGTATGGATGAGTTTGAATTTTGGTCAGATCCCATCACTGACTACGTGGTTAGCTGCCCTTGAGCATCTGCAAACTATACTTTCACCAGGTTTTCTCTGCAATTTTTATTCAGCTCTTTTTAAGACTTGCAGATAACTAGAACCGGCATAAAATCTTATGTTTTGAATTAATTTCTGGTCACTGTTTCAAGTTCAGAAGCATCGTAAATTTTGGTGTCTCCAAACATTATGCTGGCTCCATGGTGAGCGATCGTTGGCTATTGGGCTACTTGTTTTATAAAGTGAAACAGATCTTTGAATTTGCTTTCTAAACCTGGGTGATGTTTTAAAGTAGGCTTAAATTGAAACCGGCTGTTGAATATTGTAAAAACAACAACTACGCTTTGATGATGCGTGGAATACGTTAGAGCTCAGCATGCTATGCGTTTCGTGCCATGGGGTTGATCTGTGATTGTGGCATTATCTGGCCTCGAGGTACAGTCTCAGACTCGAAATAAAGCGCAATGCTTGGCTGCTTGCCCGCAAGCAAGCCAATCATTGCGCTTTATTTTGTGTCTGAGAATGAACTCAAAGTTTTATAACCTCGAGGCCTGGTCATGCTCATTTTAGCCGCGACATGTGATTTCCAACAATGTGGTATTTTGACCAGTGTAGACTCGAATGAGTGTGTGCAGCCTCCTGTCAAACTTAGAAAGATAAGGTACCACACAGGAGGCTATTATTGGATAAGAGGGTCCACCCATAAGTGGATCAACTCGTGGCTCTCTGGGCGCACTCAAAAAGTAGTATTAGATGGTCAAGCCTCAGATACAGCCCCAGTGTTATCCGGTGTACCGCAAGGATAAGTTTTAGGACCGATCCTGTTCCTTATTTTCATAAACGACCTACCGGATAACATTAGGTCTTCCGTTTGCCTGTTTGCGGACGACTGTGTCCTGTATAGAAACATACATTCGATTCAGGACTGTTTTATACTGCAAGAAGACCTCACTAGCTTAGGACAATGGGAAGCCGATTGGCAAATGAAGTTCAATGTGGCCAAATGTCACTCTATGAGAGTGACTCGGCATCAGCATCACAAACAGATTCTCTTTGATTACTCCCTTCACAACCAAACTTTGGAAAACGTTCAGTCAGCAAAATACCTTGGCATAACCATCTCTGATAATATGGATTGGGGTCAACACATTTTATAATTTTTTTCCAAAGCAACTAAGACACTTGGGTTTCCTTCGCAGGAATTTGGCTTTTGCACCTCGGAGTTCTAAGGAAGTTGCATACAAAACTTTGGTTCGGCCTAAACTAGAGTATGCAGCACCCATTTGGAGCCCTTACTCAAAACTTCAGATTAATCAAGAAGAGAAAGTTCAGAGGACAGCAGCCCGTTGGACCTGCAGGAGATGGCGAAACACAAGTAGTGACGGCGAGATGCTTGATGAGCTTGAGTGGCCATCTCTTGAGACCCGTAGGGATCGGTCCTCCCTGCTTCTCTTTTCATAAGATACACTCTGGTGCTGTGTCTATAGAAAAAAGACAAGTACCTGACCTCTGCTTGCAGTTTGAAATCTACCAGGTCATCACACAGTGACCAATATTGTAGATACAGACATAAGAACTCTTTTATCCCCCGGACTATTCCACAGTGGACAGTAGAATAGTCTTTCTCCTTCGGTGGTCAATTCCCAGACTGCTAAGGAGTTTAGGGCACTCCTCATTTAGTTAAAAACACAGCTGAAAGTTTTTTTTGTTTTTTTTGTTTTGTTTTTGTTTTTTGTTTTGTTTTTTGTTTTTTTCTTCAAAATTCCAAAATTGCACTCCCTGGCGTAATGATCATAATTTGATCGTGCCAGTATTAAAAGAAAAGAAAGAACTTCAAATGATGTTCGGTCAGTTGCCTTAGAGTCATAGAATATTCAAACGACTGGCAAAGGCTCTAATCAGACTGCGCGTACACGCAGGCTGGTCTGAGCCTTTGCTGGTCGCATATAACACATTGTTGGAAATCTCATGTTGCGGCTTATTTGTCTGATGACATTAGTAGAGGCTAGGGCGAATGTTTTAACAACTGGGTTTATTTCAGCCTGAGATAGCTTTAGGCGCTGTCCATAATTTTGGTGCGGTTTGAGCTGGTGGTTCTAATTCTTTGTTCTTCTTGTTAACGTTGTGTGTGTTATGCCCAGGTCACACATTCACGGATCGCCTCGCCGGTTCTACTACGGATTAAATCTCACGGATGACCCAGGAAATGCCAAGGAGATCTAGCGATAAGGCGTATATTTTCCCTAGTTGAAATGATTACAAAACCTAAATTTTCAAATTGCCCGAATGTTTTTAAAATTGGACTGTTTCGGTAGTAAAATATGCACAGAAGACATCAAAATAGGTTTCAAAGCGATCCATCATTTACAAAGCCGTGAAAACTTGCGTTTTCTACTCCCACCCCTCATTTTACATCTTTAGACCGGGTGCCGTTTAGACGATAGTTTAAGTAAATCCTTTGCAGGTTTTCAAAAAGTAAAAGTGCTTAAATATTAAGGATATAAGTGCCCTTCATTTCCAAAACTTTGCGGTAATCCTTCTGCGCATGCGTACAAAATATACTTAAAATTGTGACGTTTGTCATTGAAAATATGAAACTGGCGTCTTTCAGTTTGTTTTTAGATGCTTACCCCCCCCCCCCCCCCCCCCCCCCTAGACCCAAGATGCCCTTTGGACAATTAAATGTCGCTATACAGATATATAACATATGTAAATGGCGTCTTGGGTCTAGGAGGGAAAGGGGTTGTATAAGCGAAAGAAGACATTAAATATCTGACAAAAATAGACCACTTTGCAAGATTGTCGTTTTTATTGTACATCGACTGTATAAATAGTTTTACTGTACATAGCGTGGTTCCCAGTTTAACGGTCAAGTTCCCATACATGTTACTGAATAACAAGCACAGTTGATGCTCGAAATAAATTCTCATTCAATAAGAAGTAGAGATATTACATGCATGAAGGAAACCCCATTTTAAATATGCAGATTGGGGGCAATGGTGCATCGACGGCTCGTCTATATATATTTGTTGAATGTGCCTAGTTTCTCCTTTCGTTATTTCGACAAAATAAAACGAACGTCTCGTTTAGGGAGATTGCTCGCCTTATCGCTAGAAATTCTTTCCGTAGTCCGATACGGATGTACTATATAAGTACAGATATCCAAATTGCTTTGAGGCGTGACTAATCCGATTAATATTGAACTAATCTTAGAAATAGGGGTGTCAGGTGTTTATTTACATTTCGATACATTGTTTTTAACACATAAAGTCTACAGCCGCACTGGCTCAGTAGGCTAGGTCGTAGGTAAGTTATAGGTTTTTTTTTATTACCAATGAATCGGAAATCAAGCGTTCGAGCCCGGTCGGTGGCATTCATTTTTCATTTGCACGAAATAAGCGTGTCTTTTTTTACGGAATAAGTGTGATTTTAAAGTATTGCATAGTTTGTTTCTTTCAAGACTTTGAAAGATCATCTAAATGCCTGTTATATGGAAATATGGCGAGGATGCTCGAAAAATTTTTGAGAATGTGTACAAGTTCTGCGTGGAGGAGAAGCAGTCGGTCTCAAGATTTCACTAGAATGCGCCTGGGATCGGACATCGGCTCAGAGAATCCTATCCAAGAAGATTGAACTGCCAGCCCCTTTGATCGACTAGGCTACAACAGTTACAAAAGTGATTCTGGATTGTTGAGAATAAAACAAACAAACAAAAAATAAATAAAACAAAAATAAAAGAATTACAGCATTCAACAGTTCTAAAACTATATAGTGTAGGGGCCAAATCTCAAATTTTGAGTTCTGTTGCACCCCCCCAGGAAGAAAAACTTGGCCACTATTTTCCTTCAGGGGCATGTCTTGGGGCCTAGGAAACCCATGTTTTACTAAGTTCTCTATGGTCAATTTTCTCTAAATGGCCTGTAACCAACGTTACTCGACTAACATAGAAAATGGTAGTATACAAAACACAAGACTAATAAAATATTTTACAAAAGTATCAATAAAATTATTTGAACTTTAAATGTTCGATCTAGACATAAACTTCGATTGCAGACATTTGTGAGATATATTTTCGCTTAACAGCGTGACGTATGTTACATTTTATACAAAATTGCAGATAATGACTTTATAGATTGCATATGAGAATGAACCATGTTCCCTTACCGCAGGAAGAAACACTTGGCTACTATTTTCCGTCAGGGACATGTCTTGTGGCCTTAGAAACCCATGATTTACTAAGATTTCTTTGGTCAGTTGTCTGTAAATTGCCTGTAATGAATGTTACCCTATTGACTTTAAAAATAGCAACACAAAATACAAGACTAATGGGATATTTCCCAATAGTATTAATGAAATTATTTGAGCTTTACATGGTTCAGCTAGACTTAAACACCAATTTGAGACATCTGTGGAGTGTATTTTTGCCGGTCAGAGTTACTTATGTTACTTTTTTTTATGAAATTGCATATTATAACTTTATAGATTACATATTAGAATAAACCATGTTCTCAAACCTTAAATATGTGATAAAGTTCTGTATTCAAATGATGAATGTCCATTATTACATATAAAAACTACTTATAACTTGTAACTGGCGATAGAGGTAGCAATATTAACGTTTAAATATGCTTATTAGCACGTTACTTCTACTGGCGTACATATTTTCTATCTGACCTGATTTACATTGCATCGGAATGTACAATGTCTTCTTTCATCTCTGTCATAGTGAAATAAAATAATAATTTAATACACAGGGTCAACGATGATGGAACGTTTGCTGCTGTCAATATAAAAAAGGTAACGTAGGTAACAGCATTGTCCTTTGCATAGATAGATAAAAACACTAATGTGTGGAAAGTAGACTCAAATTCTTCCTAAGCCTGACGACATAACCTGTCAACAAGGCTATATTTGAGTCTACTCTCTATCTTTTTTTTTTAAATAACTGCAATTAGAGTCAAATTATTCTAAATAAACAATAAAATAAGAGAGTTTTGCAATTTTGATTGATTCTGCTACTTGATATGACAGTTAGCAGATTTTTTACCAATGGTTGATTACAATAAACATAATTTTTACTTCATGATTCAAATATTGGACTGAATGTTTTATTATGTTTCCTATTGTCAAACTCGTTATAGGCCTGTAAATTACGTTACCATATGAAATCAGGATAGAAAAATGTAAGCCAGTACAAGTTACATGCTAATAGGCGTATTAAAATATTTATTTCACTACAGTTACAAGTTATAAACAGCTGCAAATATGTTTAAATGGTAATTTGCCATTATAATTGAGACCAACGTTATAAAATTAAGGTTAGGGAACATGTTTTTTTTTCTAATATGCAATTAAAAAGTCATTATCTGCAGTTTTGTATAAATCTTAACATACGTAACGCTGACGAGCAGATACCTATCTCACAGATGTCTGCAATTAGTGTTTATGTCTACGTCTAAAGCTCAAATAAATTCATTGATACTATTGGAAAATATCCTATTAGGGTAAGTGTGTCTTGGTTGGTCTTTCGTTGACAAAGGCTCTTAATAAGGTTATTCAACGTTGTAAACATGCTACGCACGCAGCTGTCATTCACCACATTGGATCAGCTGACAGCTTCAGTGTATACCCAGTCTTTCATCAGTTAATTAGAGGCCATGTCTCATGCTTTGAGAAATTACATCACGCAAGATGTATCTACTACAAATTTACAAACATAATTAATTGTTTTAATATTTCTGATTTGCATGATGTAGCAAACAATCCCTTAGTTGGGATGCTCTCCATCCTTACATATAATGAATCTGTTTTTCAACCATATCAGTTTGCTGAAACCGTGATTTGTTGGATATAAGGTTTGTCTTTATAATACAGTATCAGATTACATGAATTAACCAGTGCAATATACGAGATAAGCTAGCACTTGTAACTGGCAATATACAGTACTAAATATTTGTAATCTTAATATTGCACTACACTTAAAATTAAATGGAAATGATTTCATTTCACTGTAGACAAGACAGCCCTCAAACCCTGTTAGTATTAACAAATGGGTACAAGAATGAGTCAGTTTATGACTAAAATACTGTCTACAAGCTGTTATCCGCAGTATTATTCACATTTTTGGATGGCTCTGCATACCATAAGCCTTAATTAGTAAATCTTTGAAACCAACAAACTGACCATAAGTCTCATACTTTTCATTTCATAGATCATGTGCAAGCATGTATAATTGTAAAAAGTAACTCAGACAGTGCAAACAACAACAACACAAAACTACATTATTAACAATGTAAGAAAGCCAAAAGCTGCGTGTTAGTTGTGACACTTTTTTCCAAATGGCAATCATTTGACTATTTAATCTGTGTGCTTCAGAGATTCAAACAATGTTGCTTAATTTTGTTGTGACATGTTTATGATTCAAGTTGTAACTCCTGAAAATGGACTTTCAAAAAGATTCAATAACTAACAAAAGATTTGCAACTAATGTTACCATGAAATATCTTTATAGCTGTGTAATTAGTGTTACCACATACTATGTTTTTCAGTCTATGAGTATGGCTTACCTTAACTTGCAGGAAATATTGATCTGATATTTCTACTTTGAATTATTAATTGATATACGGTATCTTTTGTCCAATATTTGAATCATGAAGTAAATATCATTTATTTTGCCATGAACCATTGACAAAAATGCAAATAGCCATATCAAAGTAACAGAACGAAACATACAAAACTCTTATATTAGTGTTTATTTAGAATAATTTGTCTGTAATTGAAGTCATTAAAACATGTTGAGAGCAGACTTAAATTTTACCTTGCGTGTAGTCGGGCAAAAGCAAAAAAATTGAGTCAATTCTCCACAAATTCTATTATCTTTATCCATTTATGCAAAACATCATTTTGTTACCGGCGCTACCTTATTTATATATTGACAGAAATTAAATATCCATAGTAGTTAAACCTGTTTGTTTAGTCGCTATTTAATTTCATTGTGAAAGAGATGAAATACGACAGTGGCCATCCCAGTGCAATGTAAATGGACGAAAATAAAATATGTACGCCAGTAGAAGTGAGACGCTTATAAGCATCTTGAAATATTTATTTTACTACACTTCATTGCCAGTTGCAATTTATAAATTGCTTCAAATATGTGAAAATGAAAATTCATCATTAGAATCGAAATCTTTATTACACATTTATGGTTGTGGAACATGGTTTATTCTGATATGCTATCTTTTAAGTTATTATCTGCAATTTCATAAAAAATGTAACATAAGAAACTCTGGAGAGCAGAAGTACATATCACAGATGTTTGCAGTTGATATTTATGTCTGGCTAAAATGTGTAAAGCTCAAATAATTTCATTAATACTATTGGAAAATATCCTATTGGTCTTGTCTTTTTTGTTGGTATTTTAATGTTATTAGGGTAACATTGATTACAGGCCTTTTACAGACGACTGGCCAAAGAAAACCTAGAAAAACATGGGTTTCTAAGGCCCCAGGACATGTCTCTGACTGAAAATAGTAACCAAGCTTTTCTTCCTGGGGTTGGGGAACATGGTTCATTCTTATATACAATCTCTAAAGTCATTATCTGCAATTTTGTATAAAATGTAACGTACGTAACACTGATGAGCAGAAATACATCCTACAGATGTCTGCAATTGATGTTTATGACACGATCAACCATTTAAAGCTCAAATAATTCCATTGGTACTTTTGTAAAATATCCTATTAGTCTTGTATTTTGAGTACTACTATTTTCAATGTTAGTAGGGTAACGTTGATTACAGGCCATTTACAGAAAGCTGACCACAGAAAACTTAGTAAAACATGGGTTTCTGATGCCCCAAGACATGTCCCTAACTGAAAAAAGTAACCAAGTTTTTCTTCCTGGGGGATGCAACAAACTCGCAAAATAGCCCATATATATCAGTTTGGCCCCTAGACCATGAGGTTGATTTTGCTTATTGTACTCGTGCGAGCGTGTGTGTCGTTGGCATATAGCCTTTAAAGTCCCATTTCGGTATCAATCAATAACTTAATTGATTTGATACTGGTCCATGTGCATTGAATTTATTTGGGTAAACCACTTTTTTTTCAAAATTGATACAATGCAAAATGTATACTTTTTTAGTGTATAAGATATCAAAACATATATATGTTGCCGTTATTTTAGTTAACACTTTTTTGAAAATAGATATTACGAGTAGGCTATTCAAAATATATAAAAACAATGTTGTGAATAGTTAAAATAACCGCTTCACTGACACGATTCTTTTAAATACCCACCTTATAAAATATGTTGTGAGTGGTTAAAAGAACCGGCTCAGTGAGACGGTTCTTTTAACTACTCGCAGCATATTATATCTTATGATATGAACTATGGATTATGATACTTATTTGGTGTTACGTTATAGCCAACATACCAATCATTATATGAAGTCGAGCTAATGACATACTGAAGTCACAACACGGGCCCCTCCAAGCCAACATCCCATCACAGACCACTATTGGCCCTTCAGCGGAATGCCATCCGGATGGCGTTTCGCTGGTGGGCCGATAGTTGCCCGATTTTACGTGCTTAGTTGGCTGTGGACTTTGGTGGTAACAAAAATAAACTGTATATATAATTAATAATGCATAAAGGGTTGCAAATAGCGAACAAAGTATATTGTAATTTTGTGCTTTATTATTATGTATTTAATGCATGCAAAAAGCATTTGTTAATATCTTAATTTACAATTTGCAACATTACTGAATTCCCCTAAAGATTCAGACATAATTTCTCGCTACATTGAAAAAATAAATGTAAGATAACACCAAAAATCTTGGTATCTGGGCTGCCATCCCTTTTGGTGTTAACTTACACTTACTTTCTTTCTAAAATAGCTAGGGCCAAACATTTCTTGAGTGATAAGTGTTTCAACATTTCTACCTGTTATTGTTGTAGTTATTCTCTGGACCAATACAATCTAACAGAACAAAGCTGAACAAATGTTCTTTTTCGTGTCCTGAAAATCAATAATAACAACTTAGCTTTAAGGAGGCATTGTCAATATCTTACAATAGGTGGCATGACTATCGCATACTGACCTATCCGATTTGAGCATTGTGGGTGCATGCGATATACTTGTTTACCGAATGCGTCACCAAATCATGCGATCCACCGGATTGGTTGATCAATCTGCCTTATCACGTGTCACTGAAACCACTTTTTTTTACCCAAAAATGTTTTAGTGTAGAAAATCTCATCATTGTTTCGCTAAATACTGTAATACTAACGCGATGGTGATATACGTTAGTAAACTTCCATTGGACGCGTGTTCGATTCGGGCCTGTTCCATTAGCAAGTTGCGGAAATGGATCGGTTGTTAACTCCCCAGCAGCAGTGTCTTTTACTGTTGTTTCTCAGACTCACTGTCGACCTAGCTACCTCCAAAATTTCACCATTGCGTGAGCGGTGTTGATATACTTTGGATACCGGATTGCTTCTAAAAGTGCAAAGGTCAATTAGAGACCTTACAACTGAGCTAGAATCCCGATCAAACATGGACCCTTTGGATATTCTAGATTAAGTGTGACGAAATAACTAGATGTAGATGGGTCAGTTTCAATATGCCCCCTAGGCATTATGTACATTGTCATCGATTGAGGAATACGGTTGGATAACCTAATACATACTGCTGGGGAGGGGGTTAACTCTACCGTTATTCAGTGTATTCACGAGCAGAGTCTTACTGGAATGTGCATATTTCATGTGTTTTATTTGCTTCCAATGGATCACCTATGAACAAATCGTTAACTAAAACAAAAAATACTCAGAGCTTAAAGCACATGAACCACTGAAAAGAGTGGCTTCGGCAAATGCAATATTAAAACACTATAAAAGTTCTTCCTTAATAACTGTAAAACGCCATGCGATGGTTCTAAGCCTTTTTAAAAGCTAATCTTGTTATTGTTAAGCTTGATGTCTCCATAAACGGATTATTTATAGCCATTCTGTGCTTGTTACTTTTTAACGTAGTGTTTCGGGTAATGCACACCGCGTATTAACACAAACCCGACTTTTCAGTCGTGATGTGCCTTAGCAGTCAGTTCGATTCTTTAGTATCGCGCCTGCGCAGACAATGGGGGCATTGTAATACTGGGCCCTGGACTCCTTATAAGTTTTATAGACACAGCTTTATTAAATTAGATTTCCCTGTTAGCCATGTGTCCGTTTATAAATTACCTAGACTCACTGTGATCATACTACTACGGCAATTTGGGTTTCGTCACGTATTCAGGTGTCAGTATGGTAAAATTATCTTCAAATGAAGGCTGACAGAAATGAGAACTTTTGAATATGTTTGCTTTGAGATTGCATCCTTTAGTTAACAACCTCTGTGTTGTTTTGTCAAAACGGAGATAAACTCAGATTTTAAATGTGTTTTTTACAGTTATATTAAAACATTGTCCATTACGGTTTAGTCATAATTGTACGGTTTTGTCATAGATTATTTATCCACGATGACAAAACCGTATTTTGTTATTTCATGCCTTGATATCAAACGTCAAAAGTTTTATATAATTTCAAATCTTATAGATACAATGTGAATTTGATGAACAAAATTCAATCTGAACCCAAGCATTTTGGGGCGTTTTACTGTGATTAAATGAAGAAATTGAACATGATGAGAAAGTTACCTTAACACCGGAATAAGTGACGAAACCCAAATTGCCGTAGTAGTA
This sequence comes from Loripinus fragilis, assembly GCA_964019695.1. Classification (NCBI taxonomy): domain Eukaryota; kingdom Metazoa; phylum Mollusca; class Bivalvia; order Lucinida; family Lucinidae; genus Loripinus; species Loripinus fragilis. Next base: position 64,784,089 of record OZ026516.1, read on the forward strand.
TGACCACCGTGAGACTGTCTGTCCGAAAATTAGAGTAAAACAGTAAATAAGCGTTTGCATTTTATAATACGAAGTGTTCAAGTGACAATAACATTAGAAAAGTAACAAAATATTAACACATACATGAAGTCCGAGCTAACACACAGCATCGAAACAACGTCATATCAACGTCGATGCAACGTCATCACGTTGATACGACTTTGTTATAACGTTTTGTGTCTACTGGGCTAAATTGATTAAGCACCATACCATGTCAGCTGTAGTAGGATTTCCCCAGCTGCAAGATGAACGGGGCCATTAGCTTTACACCAGATAAGGGTAAATGTCGCATAGACCACACGCCATTCTTTAAATAGGCCGACACATGAGATTTTGGTACTTATCGCATATGCGCAAACGCCTCCTTTAAATAAATGGTTATCTCCATTCTAGTGCACTATTCATGCCCCCAACTTTGAAAAAGTTGAAGGGCAATATTGCTTTGGGCTTGTCCGTCCATCCATCCGTCTTTCCGTCCGTCCTTCCGTCCGTTACAAATTAAAGATAGGGTTTTGAAATTTCATAAATGGATTCCTCATAAAAAAATAACTGACCCATATATCTTTTTTAATCTGGATAATCTCCCTGAGTTATGCCCCTTTTAAAGGATCATAATGAAATATTATAATCAGGATATTTCAAAAACTATAACAGCTAGGAGCTTCAAACTTGCTTAGCTTATAGCTGATAATTAGTAGATCAATATTACCTATTCTAACACACCTCGCCTATAGAGCCAACGGTAACAAACTGTGATATATCGCACAATTATTCACTGCTAAAGTGTGTGATAGCTGACGTCACTAGAAAATGACGTCACTCATGGAGTTAGACGGTGTAACGTCGTTTTTACACTTGAAAGACGTTACAATTACATGTAAAGGTATGCGACGTAGTCTAAGAATTGGCGGGAGTTCTTCAGTGCAATGGCGGAAAGTTGGAAGAAGCTGAAGACTTCGAATGCATTTTCGTCGTTTACTGTGTGTTAGAATCGAAATAGATCAGCTCCAGTGCGTGAATTGTTGAGTGATAATTCACTGTTTGTCGGTCAGTTGTACGACGATAAATCACTCGCGCTGCGCGCTCGTGATTTGATCATCTTTACATCTGACCTCCAAACAGTAAATTATTACTCAACAATTCACTGCTGGAGCTGATCTATTTCTTAATTATCCCCATTCTAATGCACTATTAACATTTTCCTTCAAAAGGACAGTAAAATGTACCGTGTTGCGCCTACGTGCAGCGGCTGCCAACTGCATAAAACCGCTCACCAGCTGCATATATTCACTTGTCAACCTATGAAAAGCGACGTTACATAATGACGTCACGTCGAGTTTGCGATAGCATATCATAGGGTTACTATCCTTTTGAAGAGTCTGGCTAACTTCATGTCTTCCTGTTATCGCAAGGTTTACTGCCGACGTTATCCAATCAGGTTTGCAAGTGCATTTGAATGCTAATTCTGAGAAATCTATTTTTGGTTTTAGTCTACATCTACGAGTACGAGTATTTACATACTTTGTGAATACAGGAAGCTAAGGCTCTGATGAGACTGCACGTTTGTACAGGCTCGTCTGACCCCTCCTCGCTGCTTGCCAATGCAATAGGTACCAAAATATCATGTGTCGGCCTAAATGCTCATATTTGCTGCCCAGTGGGCCTAGATTTGCTAGCTTTAAGTATGAGCGTGTAACTACCCAATTTGTGTGTGCGATTAATGAATGTTCTGTGCCTATGCAGTCTCCACTGAGTATTCGCTGGTCGCATATTGGCCTAGTTTCATGTCGTGTTCTGGGCCTTAATGTACTTTTTCTTACGGGAAAGTACATTACCAATACAATGCTGTAATCATGGTATTTTATTACCTCCCAAATGGCCAAATTACATTCTTGGAGCGGTTTCGTATTGATATTGCAGTGTCATTATACGGACTATGTTTCTACCACTGCTCTTCTAAGTGGAGTCGCCTATTTGTGATATGAACCAAAATCGTACATTAGAGGACATTGAAAACGCATCATCATATTTTTGCATTTTTCTCGCAAACCGTATATGCGATTGAAAAGTTACTTGCAGGGTTGAATGTGCAACCCAGAATTGGTATGAATCAGTCGTTAATTTGACTGAACTATAACCACGCTAGAGAACCACTGTTCTCGAACAGCACAGCCATCGCGTGGTGGTTGCAGTCAACGGGTGCACAAAATAGTGTACCTAGCTGTTTAAAAGGGTAATATTTTGATCAATATTTAACTTCTGAAAGTATTCATCGCGAATTATTGTCATTTATAAATACAGCTGTGTATCTGCTTTATAATTGTTTGTGGGTTGAATGATGTAGCGACAGAGTAATGCCAAAATTGTGATTTTTGCCAACATTGTGATTTTTTCCTGAAAAAGAGGATGAAAGAAATATTTGATTATGTTGTGGAATTTATGCTTACTTTAACTAAAATGCAAAATAACAGTACTTTAATGTGAAAAAGTTCGAAATATGAGGCTGGAGCATTTTTAAAGTTATTCAATTCAGGCATTTAAATGATTTGGGAAATTATTATTTTACTCAGAAAACGACTTTATTTCAGATTAAAAAGCTGACCTTCTATGATGAATAAAATATCTCAAGTACGTGCTAAAGTACTACACAGGCGACGCATTTGATCAGTGACAACTATCTAGAGCTCATTGTTATACGTAAAATAAAAGTAATTGTATCTGTGTGTTTTTCCCAGAGTCTTTAGTCATGTACTTACCACTATCTTACCCTGTCGTCCAGGATAACCCAACTAGCAGCTCAGGTACTGTTTGTGTTGATTTCTAGTCACCCATATTAAAAAAAATCATATGCCTTTTCTACATATATACGAGGGATGTTCGAAATGAACTGCTTATTGTCCTATATCTCGATATCCACGTGGGGCACGATAAAAACCAATATATACTTATCTAGGTTTATTCAAGGTCTACACAACGGTGTATAAATGTACATGTTAGATTAAATGTATGACATAAAATTTGCCATATTAATACAAGCAGTCATTGACCACTGAGGTAAAAATGGTTGGTAGAAGCGTCGACCAGAAATATGAAATATAGGCTTACATCAAAGCTCGCTCAAAACTTGATTGTTCTTTGAAGCAGCTAATGACTGAACTTTCACTACTTAAGGACCTTCTTGTGTGTCTTATGACACAGTTAGGTGCTGGAAAAATAAATTTGAGTCTGGTGTAGAGTCCATCAAAAATGCACCAAAATCAGGTGGGCCAAAATTTGCATCTAGTAAAGAAATCGTTTCAAAAATAAAGGAAATCATTGAAGGGAATGCCAGATTTACAGTTCGTGATATTGCACGAAAAGTAGGCATATCACTATCAATGGTTCACCTATTTTAAAGAAGCGTTTGAAAGTCCAAAATATTTTTGCTAGATGGGTACCACATCTGCTGACTGATGACCAAACAGACAACGGGATAAAGTTGCCAAAAATATGCTTAAAATGTTTCAAACTTGTGACAAAAAGCAGTTTGCCAATGTCGTCACAGGTGATGAAAATTGGATCTATTATTTTCAGCCCGTCAGAAAGTTTAGCAATAAAATATGGACCTCTAAACATAGCAGACGCCCAATAATTGCCAAACGGTCTTTGAGTGCAAGGAAGTTTTGGTATGCAATTTTCTTCTCTGGTGAAGGAGTCGCAATAAAAGTGCCGATGAAAATGGCAACAAACATCACCGTAATGCACTACAAAGACATAGTACTGGAGAAGCCAAAAAATATTTTCAGAAACGACGCCCGGTCACTGGTTTTAAACCTATCCGTCTTCTATATGGCAATGTCCCTGCTCTTGCCTCCGAAATAGTAACCGCGTTTTGGAAGAAAGAAAAAAGTATCTGTTTTGCCTCACCTCCTGTATTTCCTAGATCTTGCCTTATGTGATTTCTTTATGTTTCCGAAATTGAAATAATTCATTGCTGGGCAGAAATACTAGTACTGACAAGCTCTTGGATCTGCTATTCATCAGTACCTTATTACTGTGCCCAAAATAGCGTACCGTGACGCCTTCAGGAAGTGGATACATCGGTTGAAGCTTTGCATTTCTAGCCATGGAGAGTTCTTTGATGGCATGAAATAAGCACTTTGGGCTTTCTTGAAATTTGAAGTCTCCAGATAGAAATAAGCAATTATTTTTGAACATCCCTCGTATATTAGGGTATGGTGATTGTTAACATATCTTATGACAGGCATAACATATGCCAGCAGCATTTGAACATACCTTATTATTGGAATAATATTTTTTTATCAATGCAACATACCTTATGGCAGGCATAATGTATGTTAGAAACTTCTGAACTTACATTATGACTGGAATAAGATATATTCCTCAATGCAAAATACGTTATGAAAGGAATAACGTATGTCAGGACCGTCCGAACATACCTTATGACTGGAATAAGATGTGTCACTCTATGTAACATACGTTATGGCAGGCATAACGTGTTAGAACCTTCTGAACATACCTTTTGATAGGATTTTTTTTATTTGTTTCCCTTTGTAACTTACCTTATGACAGAAATAGCGTATGTTAGAGTCTTCTGAACAAACCTTATGACTGGAATAATATGTGTTTCTCTATTCAACATACTACATGACAGAAATAATGTATGTTAGAAACGTCTGAACCTATCTCATTCCAGGAATAAGGTGTGTCAGTCTATCTAACATACCTTATGACAGGAACATCGTATGTTTGAACCTTCTCAACATACTTGATGACAGGAATATGTGTTTCTATGTGTAATGTACCTTATGTCAGGAATAACGTATGTTAGAACCCTAAAGATTATAGAAGTTTGCAATAGTGTGTAAATTTTGATTAGAATGTTCTAATTGATGGTGCATTGCATTAGGCAGGAAGAATCCACGTGAGCTAAATACGTTTTGTGTTTAAAGAACAATTGATTTGGCGACAGTACAATGCATTTAAGACACTCCCCTACTTTGTCTTAGACTGCTGCCCTTTATATGTCAGTGGTTTGGCTGCTGTTGAATTATTTTTTGTACCTCCCATTGTTTGTGGGGACTCTGTGTTGGTCTTTGTTCTGGTATGCATTACCTTGTGTTCTTTCTAGTTCACGCTAGATAAACACTGCACTCAAACAGCACAGTCATCGCGTGGTGGTTGCAGTTGACGAGTGTACAAAATAGTGCACCTAGCTGTTAAAAAGGGTTATATTTTGGTTAAAGATTTACTTTAGAAAGTATTTTTAACGAATTAATTCCACTTATAAATCTAGCTGTGTATCTGCTTAACAAATTTTTTGTGAGTGATAGTAGCGCCAGAGTAATGCCAAAAATGTAATTTTAAGAAGATGAAAGAAATTTTTGCTTATGTTCTGAAATTTATGCATACTTAAGCTAAAATGTAAAATAAATATCATAAATGTGAAAAGTCTGTGACTGGAAGATTTCGAAAAGTATTCAAACTTTTCATACTGTACACATATTTCTGTATATCAGGTGTTCTGGCCCAGTGGTCAGGTTGTTAACTGCAACATGTTAATTTTATTTAGGCACTCGACAACTGGGCCAGAACACTCAATATACAGAACTATGCAAACAGTATAAAAGCTTGTTTATCTTTCAAATTCCTTTGTCCTCTGATCTCAAACTTTGTGCACATTAAAAGACTGGTATTTTGCATTTAATAGAAAGTAAGCATAGATTCTAGAACAGAAGCCAAAAATTCTTTAATCCTTTTTTTCAGGAAAAAATCACATTTTTGGCATACATCTTGCGCTGTAGCGACTATCACTCAACCCATAAAAATGTTGTTAACCCGATACATAACTGGATTCATAAGTGATAATAATTCACGATGAATATTTTCAGACGTAAAAAAATTACCAAAATATTACCCTTTTTAACAGCAAGGTACACTATTGGATACACTCATCGACTGTAACCACCACGCGATGACTCTCTGTTGGAGTACAGTGGTTCTCTAGCCTGATAACGCGACGTTACTGATGACAGCATCCAGCACCATTAGACTGTAGCGTGTATGATACCATAACAAGCAATGCAGTTTATAGACTTGTTTCTAATCAATTGTAATTGATAACTTCAATATAATATTTTGAAAATAAACATCAAATGCGAACACCTCCATAAGATACCTTTATGTACACTTTCATTACAGATAATGACTACTTACACTGAAATCATGTGGGGAAGACGTTTTGATGTAAATCATTGCAGGAGACACGTTATCATGTGATCGAGAACGTCTTAAAAGTTAACGTTAACGTCACTTGCACACTACGAAAGAAACGTGATACAAGCGTAATGTATGCATAATCTGTCATCTGTGTATGTCATTGGCCTCTTCCAACAAAACTGAAAAAAAAACAATTGAAACACTGAACGGCTTAAGATGTTGTCTTTTATTGCTAGACAATAGTAATCAGAGTGGGTGGGGTATGTTCGGATCTTTAAAGTGGTGTTTATTTGAGCATACCGAACTGCCAATACATTTCAAATCGTCCAATGATGAATATTCAATCGTGAAAGAAGCCTAGGACGCATCTCATCAAAACTAAAGCTGGTTAATTTGCTTCTGAATTGTGTCCTTCACAATCGACCACCTTTCTTAAAACGGATACTCTTTCAATATCTTAGTGAACTGTTCAAACACATGCAATAGGACGCCAGTATCCAACTTCTGATCTTGGTCAGCACTTCTTAACGGGGCGTTGATACCTTGTCTCCCCCGCTCTCCCATTTTAACATAGTATTATTTATTGATGTCCTGGCAATTACTTATATAAACATTGTGTCCTTTTCACGAGACATAAGCAAACAGTACAGTCCCAGATCAGACGCCGCATGTTGTGGCGTCTAATCAGGGTCTTCACGGTTTGCCCAAAGTATATCCATCAAAATTTAAAAATAATGAAAAAACAAAACAAAACAAAAAATAATCACCCAGTAATTGGAAATAAGCTTGTCCTACTAATAAGGATATGCAGTCCATGTGACTTACATGGTTGTGCTCAATACGAGGCTCACACGCTGATTAAAAATCCTGAACTGATCTTACAACAAGCCCATTGAAGCTTTCAGCTTTAATATACTTTCAGATAACGCTACACTGAACCAAAGTTATTAGTGGCCAACTTAAATTTTTTGCGCCCGTTCAGAAAGTAAAAATCGCTCTGACAAAATTTTCATTCTATAAAAAACCAAGGCTTTGTCAAAACTCTGCAAATTATGCCATTTCAAAATAACTGGTGGATCATGCACAGACGAAGTCCGAGTAAAGGTACCCTCATTTACTTTTTAGTGTGATATATATTCATCAGATACGTTATCCATTTATATTTTAATTAGATTAAAGATGTCAATAACAGCTGTGATATAAGATGAAAAAGAAAAAAAAAGGCTTGTGATAAATCGGGGGTCACCAGACTAATTATCTTTCAGGAGCGCCAAATTTAACCTTCGAGGATAATTCAATATAAAACGTTTAGGAGTGTAATTTTTGACGTTTATATAATTCCATAATACTTGTATGAAGTCAGTTTGCATTACAAGGCGAAATAAAAGCACTGCAGGCAAGCAACATACCCCGTTACGGGATATTTTCAATGCAAAGAAAGTCTTGTTAAAACTAGACCCTTTCATGCAAAGTTTGAAGAAAATGGGTAAAGAAATGCTAAAGAAAGAGAGTGAAAAACCAATTAAAACGTCAAGCAAGGGTCATAATGCTGTACTTATTTGTTGAAATTTATCCTTCTGCAATACAAATACACTACTTTTGAATATCAACTCTTATACCCAGTTTGAAGAAAATCGGTAAAAAATGCCATTAATAGAGAGTGAAAACAAATTTCTAACGTCAATTAAGGGCTATAACTCTGTACTTATTTGTCAAAATTTACCCATCTGCAATCCCACAACACTCCTCACAATATCGACTCTCATACTAAGTTTGAAGAAAATGGGTAGAAGAATTCCAAAGATAGAGAGTGAAAACCAATTTCTAACGTCAAACAAGGGCCGTAACTCTGTACTTATTCGCCAAAATTTACCCATATGCAATCCGAGGACATTCTTTTCCATTATCAACTCTCATAGCAAGTTTGAAGACAATTGGTTAAAAAATGCTCCCAGCAAGGAGTGAAACTGATGCGCTGATGGATGGATGAACAGACATACAGAGGGATGGATGGACAGATGGATGGAAGGACAGATGGATGGACCGACACTCGAACGCAATTTTTTGAATGAAGTGTATAACATAATATCCCCACTTTTTAAAGCGGTGGGGTATAAAAAGAAAAACAAAACAAAACAAGACAATCTGTAATAAGTGCCCACGCGGGAATGGACCCTGGTCCTCTGGTGCCAAAGTCTAACACGCTAACCACTAGGCCACGATGTCAAGTCGTGCGCGGCTCGAAATAACAGTACATCCGAGTATCGACCATATTTGTATTCACATACAGGGTAAAAACTTCGAAATTCTTTATGATTGTTGATGTCGCCTGTTCTTTTATCTGTATTTGGTACTGAGACCATCAGTTATGATGAAGAGTCACTAGATATTTAGGACACATTTTAGTCACTTTCGTCTGTCAAGAATGTGTAACATAAAAATATCTGAAAACTGTATTGATCCAAATCATAAGTGGTCGGAAAAACAGGGCACGGACAACTTTTCCTGTTTCTCAACGCTGGAATGGTGCGCATGGGAATTACCTGAAATTGTCCTTAATATCCACCTGCAATGACATGTATACAAAATGTAGTAATGCTACAACTCAGTGAACAGGTCAGACTGATTGAACTATAAACGGAACAGATAAAATCTGCATGTAAGACATTTACAGGTAATAATCAAAAGTCATTGACAGCATACTTACTTACCAAAAACAATGAAATATTCTTGATCCACATTTTTTGCAAACGCAACACGTTTTTCATCCCAAGTTTAATGCTACACACATTATATTTCCATGTATTTAGGTGAGTATCTGACAAAACTTTGGCTTTCTGCTAAAAGAAAATGGTTACAAAATACCCCCACTCCCATAACCATAAGGTCTTTGTATGTATGTGCAAAATTTTCCAAATATATTTATTTTCTTAGGTGCAGTGAATGTCAGGTTTTAATTAAAGTACAAAAACAAAGTTGTCAATTATACATAGTCATAGCCATATGCTCTCAATTTGGGAATATTTAGTAGGAAACTGTTCGAGGTACATTGGTATTATGCTCTCTAGACAACAAATAGCTACAGTACAGAGGTCAGATTGACCACGAGTATGCATCCAATACACTTCATACAAGTACAAAGAAATGTAAACTATTTCTAGTAATACTCCCATTTCCCTTTGACTGGTGTACTTCTCAGGATGTCCTGTCGAATGACCTAAATTCATCCAGGTCAGATATTTGCAGCCTATGTTTTAATTATCAGCTGTTAACGTTTTACTTCACCTTTAATATTAACACTATACGATATTTATCATTTATCTTCTTTTATCATACTTTTCCTTTTTCTGGCGCACGCAACTGCACATAATCATCGCAAGGAATTTATAGACAGAAAGACTTACAGACAGACAGATAGATAGACAGATAGATTAATCGATCGATCGATCGATAGATAGATAGATAGATAGATAGATAGATAGATAGATAGATAGATAGATAGGACAGTTGATGTCTTTCAACAACAGCCAAATCTAGCCTTAGAGAAGAGTTAGCCAGTAAAGCACATCAAAGCACCCAAACAGTGACCTATCTGGTCAGGAGAAAAGTCTTTAAAGCCACTACTTACTTCTGCGCTTTTTTCCAAAAAAATATTTGTTCTCCATTTTCTGTATTTTGCTGTTTCATTTTATTAATAGTTATACATGTATAAAACAATAAAAATCAATGTCACCGTTTAGTATTTGAGCTGTGGCTCTTCAAAGACATCCATAATACGCCCTTTTCTCCAAAAATGTTCAGGGTCAAAGTAAGAGATATACAGGTCTATGATATGGTAGCTAATTATTATGGTATATTGTTAAGTATTGTTTCAGAACAGCTTAAGTTTACTTGAAATCCTACGATGGTTAATTGATGTGAATCTAGCCATTGTATATTTACCGACTAACTTTTTATTAAAAAGAAAAGTCATAATTATTGCGATTTTACGTTTGACAACTAAAATTTTAATATTCAAATATTTTAGGCAATTTAAAACATTAGATTTTTCTAAACTTAAAAATCATAAACATCATTACATTAGGTGAATCAGTGTGAAATTTTAAAATTTTCCCTTCTAAAAAAGAGATATTTCTTGATAACTACCCCATGTAATGCACAATTTCAGTTTTGTAACTTTTTAACTGTATAACAAAGAATACGTGTACTTTCAATAGACCAAAAACTTTTTATACCGCTTTTTTCTTTAGAAAAAATGGTATATTAATTTCGTACCAAAGTCGTCTGTCGTCCGTCTGTCCGTGCGTCCGTCACGTTTCTTTTAAATGTATCTCCTCCTAAACCATTTGACCTAGCAACTTCAAACTTTATAGCTGCATAGGTCACATGATGTAAAGGGTACCGGGCAACTTAACGTGTGACCTTGATCCCAATGTCAAGGTCAAATAATGTATTATCTTGTAAATGTACCTTCTCCTTAACTATTAGACGTAGCAACTTCAAACTTTGCAGCTGCATAGATCACATGATGAAAAGGGTACTGGGAAACATTTCCTGTGGTATTGACATCAACGTCAGGGTAAAAGTCAAATAATGTATTTTCTTTTAGATGTATCTTCTTCTAAACCATTAGATGTAGCAACTTAAAACTTTGTAGCTGCAAATGTAACATGATGTAGAGGGTACTGGGTCATACTTGGGCTGTTCAAATATGAATGCAGGTAGCTTCATAACTTTCTTCATATATATGCTAAGACAAAATAATACACCTTTCTGGAAAGAACTATTTGTCGCCTTTACAATGGCACCAGAAGCACTCACTATATTTCTCAAGCTACATGCGCTTATATAAAGGCCACGCTTGTATACTTACGTTTTTCTGAAGCAAATTGCAATATGTGCGGATATAGTGTCATATCTTTGTAAGTTTGAGACAAGATGCAAGTTTAAGTAACATTCACAAAGTTGCTTGCAGGTAAATGTATATATAATCTTGTTTCAAATCGAGTAAAAAGGCACGTATGTTACGTCATTAATTTTATAAATAACGTCATTTTGAGTAATCTACGGGTAATGTAATAATGTGAACCACTGTATCTTTTTCTGTGCGTTTTACTGAAAGTATGCTTAATATGTCATAATGGAGTTTTCAAAAAGCATTGTCCTCTATTTAAAGAGTTATCACATTTTATATCGTTTTAAAGCATTTTCTGCCTCTTAATGATGTTTTTACATTAATTAAATATGTTCAATCTGTCAAGACCAGGTGAGTAATTTTATTGTATGTAATGCCTTTAGTGGTCAAACTTTAAGTTTACGTTCAAATTTAGAATAAAGCGGCAATGTTATGAAAAAAGAGTATAAATTCTATAATCCCTGCACTTAAGGCATTTTGACTTAATTAAAAAACTTTTCAGCGTTTAGAAATTACCCACTATCCATCAATAACTTGTAGCAACAACTCAGGATGAGCGATCAGCATATTGTCTGCGAGTTATAACTAGTTTTAATTTTGCTTTGTGCATTTTGTTAGAGATACATTCAACTGAAAACTGAAAGGTGGCGTTTTGTTTTCCATTTATTTGAAAACATAAAGAGACTTTAGTGAAAAAATATTTGATGTATTTTAGTAAAAAGATGCCGGATTTTCGCAACTTTCATAAAATCATTTTATAAGAACATGGGTACATTCTTCCTTAAAAATATCAAGAAATTTCACCTGTTTATTAAAGAAATATACGCTCGTCTATATCATTGTTATATGTTATAAGTTATATGTTATGAGCATTGAGTTTGTTAGTATACTAGAGTACCCCTTATTCAAAGGGCTATAACTCAATAAGTATACTGTATTTTTCTTTAGTTCTGGAGCCAGTTTAAAGGTAATATATAGTCCTTTATAGAAACGTATATCATTTTGTCGTAGCATATATGTGCCAAAAGTTACGTGCATCTATATTTGAACTTCTTGTAAATGCATCTCCTCCCAAACTGTTGGATGTAGCAACTTCAAACTATGCATGTGCATAGGTCACATGATGTAGAGGGTACTTGGCTACATTTTGTGTGACCCGAGGTCAAGGTCAAAGGTCATATAATAAATTTTCTTGTAAATGCTTTCTCCTCCCAAACCGTTGCACGCAGAAACTTCAAACTTTGCATATGCATATGTCACATGATGTAGAGGGTGCTGGGCAAGATCTTGTATGACCAAGGCCAAGGTCAAATGCTGTATTTTCTTGTAAATATATCTGCTCCTTAACCGTTGGGCGAAGCAACTTCAAACGTTGCAGGTGCATATGTCTCATGATGTAGAGGGTACTGAGCATATTTTATGTGACCTTGATGCCAAGGTCAAAGGTCAAATAATGTATTTACTTGTAGATTATATCCTTCTAAACTGTTGGAAATAGCAACTTCAATTTTGCAGGTGCAAAAGTCACATGATGTAGAGGATAGTGGGCAATATTTAGTGTAACCTTGACCCATGGTCCCCAGGTCAAAGTCAAATATAAAATGCGGGTATATGCGATGGTGTACCATCGACTGCAGTCTAGTTTAATAATCCTTTGATGCTATTTGTATGTGAAGAAACTAGTTTTTGAGAATATTGGCTAATAAAAGAAGGTTTATCTTTAGAAATCAATATATTTTGTTACCAAACCCACTTTTTTCAATGATTATCTAATGCCGCACAATGGAAGCAATTAAAATGGCCCAAACCGATGCAAAATTACAATTATGTTGTTATTGCAGAAGTCGTCGATATATATCAAAATAGCAGGGTTATTTAGTATTTGTTTAATATTTTGGGGTAAATGATTCATGTTTTATGCAACATTTTACATTATCTAAGCTAACAGATGTCCAGATGTATCAAACCAAATATCTTACATATGCTTCTGCTAAAATTGGTGATCCTCAGTAAGCAAGTTATAAGAGAAAATTTGATTTTAGACCCATTTATATGCACATATAAGCAATAAGGGGCAATAACTTATGTTTGAAAAATTAAAATGTGGGCGGAAACCGCTTTTGATCTACAGTTTAACAAATTTATGGTTCAGAATAGCTTTCATCCAAGTTAGCTAATAAGTTTTTAAAATTATTAAGCTTTTATTCACTTTACTACAGTTTTACCATACAGAACAATTGTAAAACAATAAACAGGGGCATAAAAAATGCATAAAATTATATTTTTTCCAGATCATTTTTCAAAAAAAAAGGATAAAAAAATTCGCGTGCCTACCCTACCTAAATTTTCAGAACCATTACCCGAAACACACCTATTTTCTTATTTGGCCTTTTTTGTAGCCTCTTTCCATTCGTACCATAAGTGGTTTGGTGATATGTTATTTTAACATTTCATTATCATGTTTACTTGTTAATATAAGATACATATGGGGATTGTCATTTGATGCGGTTCATTTTTCATACTTTTTGGGGTTTAGCAATCCACTTGCTAGTAGAGAGAGAGAGAGAGAGAGAGAGAGAGAGAGAGAGAGAGAGAGAGAGAGAGAGAGAGAGCTGATTGCTTTACTTTAATTGGATTATTCGTTGTATGTGTGTGTGACTTTGTTTGTCAGTCTACTAAGTTTTATTCCTAGGGTGCCATATATTGATCTGTCATATGCATGTAACTGTGACATTGCCTGCATGAGCGGATCCAGAGGGGGGACTGGGGGTCCGGACCCCCATTATAAATCACAAAAATATAGGGTTCGGTTCTGTAATGCTACTGATCCCCTGAAAAATAACAAAGCTTCCAAGCCAGCATTCATTGTTGGGTCATCATCGTCTCGCCAGAGGCAGGGCGATGATGGCCCGGTTCTCTGAAGAAATTTCTGGATCTGTGCATGGCCTGGTAAATTTATATATGCTAAGCGTAGACCAAGCCTTTTGTGACAAATTATGCTTGCATTGTTATGACATTAGGCTGTTTTTTTATAATTTTCTGGTGAGTTTAGATTTATCATAGATCATACGCATGACTTATAGTTTGCACCACTCATGATCAAACATTGTTTTTAGCATTTTTCCCCAAACGAATATTGAAATGAGCAGCAGAAACAAACAAATAATAATCGTTGGAGTGCTATTTCATTTTACCTCTCTATCAGAAATTTACAGTCGTCAAGTAAATAAATTAATTTATGAAAATGTACTGGCCTGAAAATCACAACAAACAAATTATCGTTATTGGTAATGCCCTGAAGCAGAATAAAGGTTGTTTGGTTTAAGGACAGATTGTTTCCTGTCACTAATACTGACACTGCGATACAGGCTAAGTAGCAGTGCTAAATCAGGGTAAATCTTCTGTATGTATAATACCACTGGGAACCGATTGAAATCATGCCCAAAAGGTGTGAATTATAGCTTTATTAAAAAGGGCTAAATATTGTAAAGGGTTGTTTAGGATATGTAATAATAAAATTTTAATCTAATATAAACCCTTGTTATAGAACTGATCATTCTTCCATTTTATTAAAATTAAAATCTATTTATAATGAACGGGGTCGCGGCTACTAGAAATTTAAAAAATTCTCTACTTAAAATAAAGATTGCATAAAAATTAGTGAAAGATACGATTCAAGAAGTTAAAGCCACATATAAAACAAATAAAGAGCAAGCTTTTAATACTATAGAATCAAGTATAAATGGCCAACTCTTCCTGGAGACACTCTGAATGATTGTAGGGGGTATACTTTTTAGGTCATTTAATAAAAAGAAAGATAATGAAAAAGAAACAAATTAGAAGTGGTTATTTAAAATTGGAAGAAGAAATCAGTTCAAACATAAATTATATGAGCCAGTGCATGAGACTTCCAACAATGTGGTATGTGCAACCAGCAAAGCCTCAGATCAGCCTGCGCATACGCGCAGTCTGATCAGAGCCTTTGCTCGTCGCTTGTGTATTCTATGATTGTCAAGCTACTGACTGAACATCATTTGGAGTTTCTAAGCTTAACAGGAGGCTGCAGAGGCTCGTCCTAGTGTACACTTATCAAAATATCAAATTGTTGGAAATCACATGTCACGACTCATTTTGATGAGGAAAAGCTTGATATATTATTTCAGAAGAAAAGCGAACTTATTGAGTTAAGAAATGAGAGAACTGAAGGAGTAATGCTACGTTCTCAAAGTCAGTACGATGATCTTGGAGAAAGCCATCAAAGTATTTCTTTAACTAAGAAAATAGGAACAATAATAATAAAGTAATTAATAAATTTATACATGAAAAGGGGGAAGAATTTTATGAAACTAAAGATATTTTAGGATAAGAAAAATATTTCTATCAAAACCTTTATTATAACTATATAAATATTGATGAAATACCACTAAGAGACGTTCTAGGGGAAATGTAAACAAATTGTCAGATAAAGAATCAGCTTCAATGGAAGGAGAAATTTCCTATACAATAATAGAAAACACCCTTAAAATATGAAAAATAATAAGACTCCTTGTTTAGATGTTTTTTTCCAGTAATCTTCAAGTTTTTTTTATTGATATTGGAGCATTTATTTTACGATCAATTAATTATGGCTATAGAAATGGTTCTTTAAGCTTTACACAGAAGCAAGGGTTTATTACGCTCTTACCAAAACTGAATAAGTCAAGACGACTAAGTTTGAAGAACTGGCGTCCAATATCTGTTTTAATGTAATATATACATTAGCATCGTCAGAAATAGCTAGCAGAGTTAAGTAGACATTAAAAAGCATAATTCGTGAAAATCAAAAAATGATTTATAACAGGGCGATTTATAGGTGAAAATATAAGATTGATTTATGATGTTTTATTTGAAACTAAACAGCAAAATATACCAGGCCTAATCCTTTTTATAGATTTTGAAAAAGCATTCGACAAAGTTTCTTGGAAATTTATCTCAAAAACATTAGATTATTTTAATTTTGGTGAGTCAATTAAAAAAGGGATGCATATTTTCCAGAAAGGAGCAGATAAATAAATAGGTACTAGTAGACTCGTATATTGTTACTTTAATGGTATATGAACAGATGGGGTTGAACAAATCAGAGCACAGCAGTATTGTTGTTGATCTATTATTTAATGTACTTCCCATTGTTTGTGGGAGTTCTGTGTTTGTCTTTGTTTTGTTATGCAGTACTTTGTGTCCATTCTAGTTTTGCAATCATCTTGAAGAGGAAGAGAAAGCTGGTTGCTTTGCTATCATTGTCTCACAGATGTATTGTTACTGTGAATGTTCTATGGCTCTTCCTCACAGTGCTGTGGGTTGATCTGCAGTATGAAATTGTGGTATTTCCTTATTAAACTCACTTACTTTTTGGTTAAGGGCTACAAGTAAGAGCACCCATCCGTGATCAAAGCTAGCCACTTTCCATGAAAGTATGTCACATAACTATACCCACTGGGCTCATCCAACTTAAATTTGATCACTGCGAGACTAACCGCCAATTGCCAACGCACTTCTACCTTGCCTGCACTATTACTAGACCATACCTTCTCTGTATGTCATATGAGACGACAAAACACCAGCATTCGCTATAAACAAAAACAGCCTAGCACATTGGTTTTCTTACTTGACACCGCAGATTTATCACCCATTAATTACTTCCTTGTGAACGCCTAAATTTCTCACATGCTATAAAAAGCCATATCAGTCTATATTACATGCAAAACTAGACACCCAGCTCAGTAACTATCAGGATGGAACTGCGTTTCATTCATGAATATACACAAAAAGACATCATGCCAGTTTCATCAAAATTGACGTCAAGTCATAATGTAGTCCGTGTGATTAATGTGTTAAAAGTGGAAAACTACTTGATCATCTCGTGTAGAAGGGGTAGAAGTCACAGAAAAATAACTATGTTCAAAGTATATACTGTTTTCAAATTTGACCTTTACCCACCAGATTCAACACCCTTAACCAGCATCACCCCTTCGAGGAACTGTTTGTGTTTGATAATGACGTTCACAATTACTGAATATATCTTGTTTCAGATGTTTGATGAATAGCCCTTGTGCCTTCAGATTGTATTTAGCGTGTATCAGTGATCCGTATTACCTTGGTGTGCAGATGCATGTATCCCTCAAAGGGATATTTAACGTTCATATATTTTAAAAAAAGGTGTACATTATTTCCCCAATACAGAAAACCACACTATACGCAGCCAACTTGTTGATCAAACTTTTATTAAAGCTGACAAGAACTTCTGATGTACATTTTATCACTTCAATGGAACGCCAGTGGCAAGATCAACACCAAATAAAATAAACATGACAGGGGCAATTCTGTCTCATAATTTAATCATGCACTTGTTTGTTTGTTTGATATGATTCTTTACGTCCCATCAACATTCTTTCAGTTAAACAGGGACGGGTCTTCCTGGGTTGAACCAGTACTAAGCTAGGATAAATGTGTCTTACTCAAGTACCATAACGCAGTGACGCCCGTGAGGCTCGAACCCCCAGTCTCTCGGTCACGAGTCAAGCACTCTACCACTGGGCCACTGCGATCCCTAAATCATGCACTTGTAGGTGTCTATAAGTTATTAAAGGTTATCATAAGCCCAAAAGCTTATTAATTGGTCATTTAATTATCGCTGGGTGGTTAAGAAATCTTAAATCATCCTAAATAAAATATAGTATATATTTCAAAACAGCAGCTTTAAAAGCACGCATCAAAAGTGTCCCTTGTTGCCTAGCAACAGAAGAATATAGACAATACAATAAGTACAATTTTCCACTATTGCGTGGTAGCTAGGTAACGGTGACTAACTTGTAAATTTTAATGACCTTATTGTATATGTACCATTGAGAACAATAAAACTAGAACACAGTAAATGACAAACTATGTTCAGATACATGATAATAGTTAATTGTCCGACTACGTTTCTCCAGCATAAAGTTTAACTCCAGCCAGGTTAGCTTTTATATCATTTTTTCGTTGCTAAGCAAAAAGCGACCTCACTTTTCATCAATTTTTTGGATATGTTGTTGCATGCTCAACAAGCTATGCCACCTATTGGTTACATTAGTGATGTTAAAATTGCATGAACCCTTACATTATAAAGAAAAAATATTGGATGACCCTCGTATAATGACTGGCTTCAACAGTTATGAAATGAGCATGTTCGAAATTCCCCTGGTGTCAAACTTTGCTTACTGTAAACTAGGCCAAAGTCAACCTAGGACCATCATTTTAATTAAATGTGTTTGCTCTAAATGCCACATACCAATTCCCTGGGTAATTGGCTTTTTGGTTCCGGAGAAGAGATAGTTAAGAAGTTCTTACCTTAAATGGACATGCTATTCATTTTATTCATGTGACCAACATCATATAATCATATTCAGATTGTCTCAACTAAAGAAGGTTTCATATATAGTTAACATCAGTTGGTATTGTGGTTTCTGTAGGTCAAATATAAGCGGCCTTGATTAAAAGGTCAAAGGTCAACATTTACCTTTGGTACATATCTATAGTTATTGTCTCATTAGATCAAGTATATCTACGAGTAGTTAGCATAATGACTCAATGAAACCGATTCTGCTGCTTTCAAGTTATGTTGTTTTCTCTAGACCATCCTTAGAAAATTGTTTGTTGTCAACCAAATCATAATTATCTGGGTGGTTAAGTAGGTAGGTGTTTATTGTTTTCGCCAATTTGTTAAAAATACATTAAAAATAAAGAGCAGAATGTCTTAAATAAGAATATTAATGATATTTCCGAAAAGTCATAATTGGGGGGGGGGGGGGGGGGGGGTATGTGGCATTATGAGTGATTCAGTTGCGCGACAGCAAACATTTTTTTAAGGATGGCCCAATTTTTGAAGGATCTGTTTTCCAGATTATTAGTCTTCATAATTAATCAAAGAATATTTCAAGATTTTTCCCCATTTAGCATTAAGAATCAATTTCGACCTTGTTAATCGAAGTAAACCTATATATGATCATTATTTGGGCATGCATTCCATTTTACATTACGAGGTCAAAAGGTCATTGACATTTTGGTTCCAGAGAAGATTTTTGAAGTGTTTTTATCGATCACGAGCGTGGCGGCCATCTTGATTTTGTGACCTGGATCATTTGAATTTTCGTACTGTTACCATTGTCCCTCTTGTTCTCAAGGAGATTTTTTAAAGGGTTTAACATATACTTAAAGACTAAGTCCTTTATTGCTCAAACACTAAGAATGACAGAAAGATAAATTCCATTGCATGTCAAAGTTTGATAAGCTTTAAGTGTTCCCTAGAAAATTCATGGCTATGTAAATAATGAATGGTATTGAAATAAAAGCTTTTATAAATAAGGGGTAGGCAAATTTGAAGGACACCATTCAGCAGCAAGTTAATCATCTTTAGTTTTGTTCCCTGACTAAACATATATCTGTCCTATGCTTCTTTGATGGTGACACCTTCCTTATTGAACGATTCAAAATGTATTGACAGTACGCTATGCTCAAATTATTGCCCATTTAAAAATGTCGCAATACCCCACCACTCTGTTTACTATAGTTTAGCGATAAAATTCAACACCTGGAGTCTTTCAAAGTCTTATTAATAACCGTTCGGTATTATTTTAAGGGGCGAAGGTCAAATACTGATTAAATTACGCCGTGCATCACGTTTCTTCTGCATGATGCAAGTGATGTTAACGTAAGTTTTGAAGATGTTCTCAATCACGTGACAAAATATTTCCTGATATGCTTTACATTATATGATTGCAAGTGTAAGTAGTCAATGTCAAAATTGTGAGTGTACTTAAAGGTAACTTGTAGAAAATGTTCTCAAAATGAGCTGTAAGCTGATGTTTCCATTTGACGTTTATTTTCAAAATATTGACGTTATCAATTACTGATGATTAGAAAAAGATAGACTGCATTACTGGTATTGGTACCATACACGCTACAGTGTAAATAAAATATAACCAAAAAGCATCAGCTGGACTTTGTAGAATATCACTGAACGTTGTATGCTACAATGTGACGTCACCGGCAACATGGCAGACGACAGACGGGTACAGTGGCGGATCCAGAGGGGGCTCAAGGGGATCGTTCGAACCCCCCTCCCCGTCCCCCGTTTTTAAATATCCTATGAAAATGAAATAATTTGGTCTCGGGAAACAAAATTATTTCGTTTTCATGGAACATTAAAGAATAATGAGATAAAATCATCAAAGCGAACCCCTTCTCTACACATCTGAACCCCCCTTTCAGAAATCCTGGATCCACCTGGGGTAGGTGAAGGGGTATTTTTTTAACGGACGGTCGTCGGAGTATTTGGTATACAACAAGCTCACTCAAGAGACTTTGGCTCAGATGAGCTAAACTACTCTGCCATTTTCAGTTGTTTGTAAAACTATTAATAAAATTCACTTGTTACATAGAGGATCTTACATAAGTGCTCATGTTTCATTAATTTATTAAACGTTTTGGGAAAAATTGATAAAATGCAAGGCTAGCTGAGCATTTTATTTCTTTTTCGCAACGAGTTCAAAAAATTCAATAATACAAGAGCACGAATGTAAGATTATATTTATCATATTTAATTAAGATTACTTTGAAGTAAGAAAGAGGGCAAAGATCAGGAATCGATACAATCAAGTACCACACCTGGCCCAGGAGACCACTGGTGGAAAGTAACAAACTCACAATAAGACATCACAAACGAGTGCCAAGAGGTCAGCCCTTTCCCAGCAGTTGACCACAAGGCATCAATAAACAGACGCTCACGAAAGCATAATAAACACAAGACAGAAATATCATGAACGATCCACAAAAGAAGTACCGCCTTGGAACAGTCAGTAAATATATTTTACTAGAAGGTTTAAACCGGTTTCACAGCACCATCCTCACCCTTAGTTCAGATGTGGATCAAGACACATAGATGTTTGGTTTGCACGAAAGACACCTAACTTATCAATGCATCATCTACTATAGTGTTTCCAGGCCTTAAGTGACCCCCGTTTTTTGCTAATTATTCCTTAATGGTCATTTTAATTGAAAAATAAATTAGAGAAATGAATTTAGATATAGAACGCGTAATTGAATTAATTTTTTTCCACATAAATATGAGTTTTTGTATAGGCTGGAATTAGATGGAATTTTGGTGTGATTTGCCACTCCTCTTTGAATTAGTCCCCAAGTGAACCTAATGATATAAATAAAACATGGCTTATACGGGTCAGTGGAAGTTATTCGTCAGTCCTACAGATAAGAGTGCGTAACAGAAAATTATTTTCCCTATTTCTCAACCAAAAAATATTTGCAAAAATATTTGGTGTGTACTCAAAACAACCGTCTCGATGATACGGTTCTTTTGAGCACCTAAAACACGTGTTTAAACTGATGAGACAGTCGCTGCTTCACGCTAAAATTGCTTAACTGGACCAATCTTCGCGCATTAGGCTATGATTCACTGCTTATACTTACTTCACTGTACATCTAAAACCGATGCATTGAAATGGCCTGTGTTAAAAGGCGATTCAAGTCATAGTATTGTCTAAACCTTAAATGCTGGGTTGTTGTTGTCCTCTGCTGAATTTCTTTCGAGATAATTATTTTCTAAAAATATGTCTTTCAGGAATACAAGTAGGTTTTCAAACAGTATGGATCCAGATAATGCCCAACAAATTTGCCTGAACATGGCTTCAGCTGTTGACAAAGTTTATCAGCGAAATATCTTAAGCAGGCAAATATTTGATGCTCTTGAGGTTTAATGTATATCCCTGATTCGCTATTTCTCGTCAACTCTCTAATTTGCTTGAATTGTCGTCATAAACTCTTTACTTACTTGTGTCATCTGCTGATAACCTTTGCAAACAATTTAGGCCCAGATCAGACCCAACGGGCATGATCTGGATCCAACCTGCTTGACACTCTACTGATATTACCGATTTTTTTTTAGAAAAAAAAAAAACAACAACAAAAAAACTGATTTTGAAAAAAAATTCAGCAGACGACAAAACCATGGCAAATTACCTTGTAGGCAAAAAGAGTCGATGAATTGAAATGGAAGGTGCTACACAAGCATGCAGGTTTCATGCTTAAGCCTTATACTTGCCTGCTTTCAATACAGCAAGGTCTAGAGCCCATATAGACTTTTACAATTGCGTGTGTGCGTGCGTGTGTGTGTCAAAGTGATGAGGAGTGAGGTTCGCGGAGTAGATTTTCGTTGAATCAGCGGATATAGATATTCCTGTAGGCTAGTATATATCATCATAGCAATGCAAATATACCACGTGTATCTTAGGGGTACACATGGGTATATTCACAGGGAAAAACAACTAAGTTATTATTTTGTACAGGGGATTTGGGCTTCATTTACAAATAAGGCCGTCTCCCAAAAATAAGTTTTAGTTACGCGGTGTGCATTTAAATCCACATGCTAAGTGCCGTTCTTCTAGGTTCAATTTAAAGCTGTTTAAAAAAAAGAAAAACGGGGGTCACTTAAACTCTGGAAACACATTAGAACATATAAAAATCTGATATCTGCCGTTAAACGTTATAATGTTGTCATTATGTGGGCAACGTTGTTATCGACGTCACAACGTTTCTCGAATTCTGTAAACCACTAGTAGTTTATCGTTTTTATTTTCACTCCCAGACGCGATATAATGTGATAAATCAAAATAACAGTAGAAAGACGGACTATTATAACACTGTATTAATTGGTTATTTGAGGCATTTATTTCTGGCTTACTGTATGTATATTATGCAAATATATTCTTTTGAACAGTGTGCACTGGCACCCCATGAAAGCTTTACCACGAGAAAATTCTGATTATTAATGTACATGTAAAATAATTTCGTCGTTATGCATATGAATGCAAATCTAGTGAACATGAACAAGAATACAGTTGGATAAACTTGAGCGTCATACCAGCCTTTAGTCTGAATAAAGAGGGACATGTAGCGATAAAGTAAATGCCAAGCGTTGGTCAATGGTTTTGCCATGTTTGCTGGGTACACAATCTTTTTCAGATGTGTTTTGTCACGCGCGTGGACTCTAGATAATCATGCTAGTCGGGTATCAAACAAATAAACCAACATATAAAATAGTTTGCAGCAGACAGAAATTTCAGACCGTGTTGTTTCTATAGTAACTATTTACCAATATTTTTACTGACCGTTCCAAGGCGGTGCTTCGTTTGTGGATCATTTTGTTATCTATATATGTTTCGTGTTTGTCATGCTTTCTTGCCTGTTTTTTGCCTTGTGGTCACTCGCTGGGAAAGGGCTGACCTCTTGGCTCTTGTTTGTGATATTTAATCGTGCTTTTGTCAGATTCCCATGTGGTATCCTGGGTCAGGTATGGTACTTGATTGTTAAGATTCCTGATCTTTGCTGCCTTTCTTACTTTGACGTTCCACGTGAATCATAAGTTAGCTAAGATAAACATGGGCTATCAATAATGACCTTGCATTGAAAGAAAATATTAGCTGCTGCAGTTTTATTGGTGCTTTAGTTGGTATTGAATGTTCATGCATGGGCATTGCGTTCATCTACATAGATATTTTGCTTATAATTATACCTCATAAATAACACGTAAAGGGGATACATCTTTCAAAAGCTTTTATTTGCATGATTTTTTCCTGTATAAGCAAAAATTGCCTTTTTATCGAGGAGACGGATATCTTTACCCAAATATATGTATTTTCTGGTATTATTTACGATTTTTGATTTTGACCTTGAAAAGATCATAAGCAAAAATTGTAAATACACTTAACAACACTTATAAGTGTGCACATATGAATGGACCCATATCTTCATAAATAAAAGTTAGATCATTTTGAAAATTCAACAGATATAGATGACATTCATGACATGATATTCCATAAATTTTAATTTTCATAAAACTTTAACTTTTAAAATGCGAAATCAAAATTCAAATATATCGAAAATCAAAGTTCACAGTGTTCTTCGTTTAAGAAGTTATCTTTCTATGACATTTCATTTATGCATATCATTTTAAGTTAAGCATTTTTAATCAAATAAGTTGGGGTAAGTTTTTGGCTCAGTTCCAAGGAATATTGTCTTCATAAATGGGAACTTAACCGCAGTTCGCTTTCAACACGGAGTGCTAGATACGGAGGTCATTCCATTGTTGAGAGACCACAGACGAATGCAGTTGCTGCACGATGGTGCTACAGCCCATCGGGCAAGGGCCACCACTGCATACAATCTGAAAGTGAATAACGTAAATGTCGTGGACCCCCCCCCATAGAAAGAAAAAAATCACCAGACTTAAACATAGCTGAAAACATTTGGGGTGAACTTAACTGTCGCATAAGAAGAACTGGGGCTATTCTTACCACACTGAATCATCTGAGAGCAAAAATTCTCTACGAGTGGAGCAACCTTCCTCAGAATTACGTTCAGTGTTATGTGACATCAATGAGACGCCGTTGTCTTGCCGTAGTGACCAATGCAGGGGACAAACCCGCTTCTAAGCTTACATGGAAATGGACGCCGCTGCAGGACTTGACTTAAGAAAAGTGTGATATTTACTTTGTTTTATGGTATATTCGATCAAGTTTGGTCTCTTCCAAAGTATTGGAAAAAATGTGATGTTTTATTTTACCATCAATTTAAATTTTGCGTTCGCATTTTTTAACTTTTTATTCTATTCGAAATAAAATATATGCAATTTTATTACACACATGTCGTTTATATTTGTTGAAATTTGAAAATGATCTGACCTGTATTAACGGAGATATGAGTCCATTTATATGTGCACACTTAGAAGTGTTGTTAAGTGTATATATTTTCCTACCAGAAATTTGTACATTTTGGGCGAAAATACTTCTAAATATTGCAGTCGGATAATTGTAGTTCATGTTCATGCAACTGGTTTTTACCTAAGTTCACCCAGTGTGTCACAATATTGTAAACGGTATCAAACCAGGGAGTGACTCTTAAAAGACTGATAATTATGCTGGGGATTGCTCAAAAGCTGTATGTTGGGGCGTAATGTGATCAATGTGAGATGTGTTAATTGTTCATACAACAATGTGACCAAGGGTATCCGTCTCCTTGATATTTTTTTTTTGTTTATACAGGAAAAATTTCACGCAAGTAAGAGCTTTTGAAAGATATATCCCCTTAACTAGACATTATACAATTATTGACTTATGTTGAGGCGGACATGGAGTGTTATTGAACAGTAACAGGCCCTTTCCTCCGAAACATAAGTCAACAATTGTTTTATTATATAAAAAATGTATGTTATGCAGTTCCTGCCATTTTGGACCATTAAAACCAATGACGTTACGGATGAACTTGACGTTCTGACGTCACTTCCCGTAAGCCATGCAATATTATCTCGTGCAATGTGCTTTGCAACGCCACTTCCGGCAAACCATGCGACATGTAGTTATATCAACGGCAGTGGATAGGCATCTAAGCCAATCAGAAGTTGTTTATTAATAGATGATATAATAAAAAATGTTTGAATATTAAGTAAATATTTAACTCTTTACATGCTGTTTGATTTTGCATGATTTTTGTCGACTGCTGATTCATTTCGAAATTATTTTTTCGAAAAATTCTTTCAGTATCTTATTACATGTATCGGCCCTGATCTGGGCCCAAACTGTTTAATGAGTACAAAAGCAGTCACTGACAGCCACAGGCAAAGAGTTTAAGCGGCCAAAAGCCAGGCCTCCAGGTTATAAAACTTTTTTCATGCTCAACTCAAGCGAGCATTGGATTCATCATGCTCGAAATGTTTTAACTTTTATAAGCATGATAAATACAGCATCTGAGAGTTCTAAAGCAAGCATAAAATTTATGTTTTAGTATTTTTGCTTTCATGAGCAGTTGAAATTTCTTGCTCAGTTGTGTAGAGCATGAAAAATGTTTAATAACCGTTTAATAACCTACGGGCCAGAATTTACAATGTCACTCTTCACTGCTCAGTGCAACCCCTGATCAGATACCGCGTATGGTCTCAATTGGTTGTTAAAGCACCCTTATGCCAGTCTCCAGTTCCACAAAAGTTAAATATGATCACACGTGATTACGAAGAAAAGCTTTGGTTTAATTTAACATTGCATGCATAAACCCCGAACCTAGAAAAACACTTGCATTACAATTACAAGCAGCTTACAAACACTTTCAGGCCTCCAGATAAGAGTGCGTACTTGACAACTATTTTTCTTATTTCTCAACCATTCGTATGTTGTTGGTACTCAAAAGAACCGTCTCAAGGAGACGGTTCTTTTGAGCACCAAAAACACATGTTTAAATTGGTGGGTAAGGATATAAATGCAATTTTAGGTGCACAAACTATCCTTATCTGGACCAATGACTTTACAAATTCAAACAAACCATTATGAGATAACACAGTCATGACGATGATTCGCACGTGCTGTTTTCCGTACTTTTGGTTTGCTACCTCGCCGAATCAAGCTTCGACTTCTGCCAAATTTACTTTGATTTGCAGACGCCTCAGCTACACCATTTTTCTCACTGTCATGAGTGTCTAACGAATGCTCGCTCAATTTTCGCGTCAGAAAAGGATCGTTCACTCTTGCGCGAGGATTTTTCGCCTTTTCCATCAAAAGTTTGAAGACATCTAATACACACTCATCCTTTTTAGCCGAAACTTCTACGAAAGCCCCACAATTATTATCGTTGTACACCCAATTTAAGGCATCGAATTTTTCCACTTGCCTATTGTCTTCTAAGTCTAATTTATTACCTACAATTACACAGGGTAAGTCTTCGTAATTACTTCTCACTTCTTTAATTTGTTCCCAAAGTCGTTTCACTTCTTTATACGTCTCTTCATCTGTAATTGAGTACACTAATACAAACGCATGCGCAGTGGATATAGACAATCTGCGCATGGCAGGAAACACCAAATTTCCAGCGGTATCTAAGAAGTCTACTCTGATATCCGCACCTTGGATAATATAGTCTTTGCAATAAAGATCTTCTACTGTTTCAAGATATTCTTCAGAAAACTGATTGAACAGAAACCTTTTGAGAATGGAACTTTTGCCGACACCTCCAGCTCCCAAGAACACCACCCTATTTCGTTGTTCTGTATCCGACATATTTAACTGAAAACGATACTGACTAAATATCCACAATTCTCACTGATCGTTAACAGAGAAATGTTATTTCATCCATATATATTATTTTTTAAAAAACTATCGATATGCTTTTAATATTATCAAAATACACCTGCAGTAAAACTGCGAACAATTGAAATTTGAACTATGATCTGTAAACTTCAGATTTGCAGTTTTAATTCAATATAGTGATGTGTTATCCATATAGCAACACTATGGAATATTCTGTGATATTCGCACTTCTTGGCTTTCGCGGGTATTTAAGTTAAGTCACACTGGCTGTATCGACTTTTATGACTGGTATTAATATTTTCACACGGGCGGCGTTCACAGTGAAACAGCATACAACAAAAGGCTAATTAGGTGTTACATTCCCGTCAAATCACGTTCGATATATCGCCACACTAACGTTCCAAGTTGCTCGAATAATTTTCTTGTATGGCTTCGAGACATCCACGGAGATACACAGCTGCTACTCCCTCGGGTACATGTACAGGACGTTGGCTACAGCTGCAAAAGATAGAGAAAATATTAGGCAAAATATATATAAAAAATGCTTGTCTTCCTACTGTTCCATATTCCCGCTGCACTTTAAAAGATATAGAGAAAATAGTGGGCCACAGATAAAAATGTTTGTTTGCCGCTACTTCATACCCTGCCATTTTCCCTCTACACAGTAAAAAATAATTGTAAGTTAACACCAAAAGAGGTGGCAGCTCAGCTGCCAACCCATTTTTGTGTTAAAATACACTTATACATTCCTACGAAAACAACTTGAGGCCACCATTCTCCGGTGACCAACACAAAACAGGTCTACCTTTTATTTTTTGATATTGATGTAGTTATTCTCCAGACCAATATAATCAAACAAAGCACAGCTTTTGAAGCAGTTGAAAGGTAACACCAAATCTAGTGGCAGTTATTTTGTGTAAAAATATGCATATTTTTTACAGGTAAAAAAATAAAATACAATAGAATATGCTTTGCCTCAAAATGATAAAATTTAGGCCAATAAATGAGGTTTCGGTACTAATCGCGCATGCGCAAAAGCCTCCATCAAACTGCTATACTGAAGTATCAAGCGGTACTAGAGGTCTGGATTTTGGTCTCGGTCGACATCCATATTTTATGCTTGTTGATGGACATTTTATTAATATAACGTATGCATTTGTGTCAGCTACTTATAGCTCATACCTGAAGTGAGTGTCCAATCCTTCTGATTCTGATTGATTTTCTCAAACATAATTATTGGTACAACATGTATGAGACAGTCCATTTTATGTTTTAAGGGGTCACAGCTTAAAATTTCTAAATTTCGATGTATTTGATCTTACTTCATGTATCAAACAGTGCATTCCCTTAGGCGGCATTTAATCAGGATCTTCACTGTTTGCCAAAGTGCACAGTATACAAAGGGTTAAATAGCCTTAGGGTTAAACAGGCATACACATTTATATAGTGTGGCTTGGTGCTCAATTTTGGTCTGAACCTTTACCCAAGCCTAACTGATATATGCGACAGTGAAGTCTTTGACAAGGCTGAGCGGATACTGGCCCGAGCCTTCAGGGCTGGTCGCATTTTCGATAAACACCAGCATGTCATGCGTGGTCTAATATTTGAAGAATTAAATATACAGTAAAACCTGGATCAAACGGTCACTCTCAAAAATGCCAAAATAGTTTTCAAGACCGATTATCGCTTAATGCAGGCCAAACCTATTGCAGAATGCTCACACGGGAGCATTCTGCAATTATTTCAACCTTTATTAAGCTACCATTTGTCATTAAGACCTTTGTTTTGTTTATTTTTGAGTTGCCGTTTTACACAGGTTTTGCTGTACAGTTGTTTCCGTGCATAAAGTTGCAAAGGATTTTTTCTTTTTAGAAAATTTGCATACTTCAGAGGATTAAGGAATCTTTCATACACAGATGAAAATATTCCAAGTCTTCCGCTCGAGAAGACATTTTTAATTACAGCAAGAGTTGCTGATTACCAAGCGTCATGTTGAATCATGTGATTTTGGGCATAAACAATATTTTACTACCACAAAATGCCAAAATCTAATGCCTTGTCAAAAATGATTCTGTATGCAGGAGCCATCCTCAATTACGATGACGTTGCTTTAATAGTCTACTCAAAATTAAGCCTATACCTCTTATCACAGAGTCGATGCTAGGGAGGGGCCTGGCATATTGCGCATGTGCAAGTCTTGCTGTAGCCATCCCTGCCAGCACGTGCAAAGTAAGGAAAATGATGAAGATTTGAACAAAAGCTCTAGACATTTAGCCTTCAACACACTAAAAGATAATAAGAATCTATCATGAGTGTGAGGGTGGGATAGAAAAGTCTGTCCCGAGGATCAACAATTGGCATCACGAGGCTTGCCGAGTGATGACAAACGCTGATCGCGAGGGACGGATTTTTCTATCCCATCATCACACAAATAATGGATTCATTTCCTTGCTCACCACTAGATGCATCAATTTATATTGGAAAACACATGAAAAGGACATCCAGAAAGTCCTGAATTCGCTGAGATGCGACATGGTGACACCATTTTAACATTATAATGACGTCAAGGATAGACGTGCGGTCAGCGTGCGACTGACGTGCGGCGGTTCTTTTTTTAACTCACCTGAGCCAAAGGCTCATGGGTGAGCTAATAGTATACCAGTCACTCCGGCGTCCGTCCGTCCGTTGTCCGTCCGTCTGTCAACATTTTCAAACATCTTCTCCTCTGAAACCACTGGGCTTATTAAACTCAAATTTCATATGGAGACTCCTTAGGACGCGGGAACGAAAGTTTGTTCAAATGGTTCTGGTCACATGACCAAGATTGCCGCCATGCCCATATATGGTAAAAATCCTTTAAAAATCTTCTTCTCCAGAACCAGAAGGCCGATGACCTCGGGACTGGTATGTAGCATTAGGGATGTAGGGCCTACCAAGTTTGTTCAAATGATGATCCTATGTTGACCTTGACCTAGTTAACGTCAAGGTCGAATTTGTTTCCTAAGCATTTAAATGGGAATTTTTTGAAAAGTTGATTTTTTTTAAACTGTAGAAGCCTTAGTCATTTTTCTCACTTGATATGTTTAACCTAATCAGACAATGGCTATAAATAAAAGTAATAAGGTTGCAAAGATCAGGAATCGATACAATCAAGAAGTTCCAAAGGTCAAGGTTGACCTTTGATCTTTCAGCTAAGTCGCTCATATTGGAGTCCCATCAATATATTAAAACATAGTCTTCTCACAAACTATTGGCCCAATTGAACTAAAATTTCATGTGAAGACTCCTTATGCTAAGTGAGTCAAAATTTATACAAATATTTTGGTAACATGACCAAGATGGCCGCCATGCCCATATATGATAAAAACCCTTTAAAAATCTTCTTCTCCAGAACTAAAAGGTAGATGACCTTGGGACTTGGTATGTAGCATTGAGAATGTAGGGCCTACCAAATTTGTTCAAATGATGTTCCTAAGTTTGATCTCGACCTACTTAACGCCAAGGTCAAATTGGCTTCCTAATGCATTCAAATGGGATTTTTTTGAAAAGTTGATTTTTTGGAAACGATGTTTTCTCAAAACATCTGTTTCCAATGGTATCATATACACACAATACACACAAAATCCCCATACCATCGAACCCCCGTTCAACATTGCTACCCAGTCCGCTACCTAGACCGTTACAGCCTGTGTAAGTCGCCGGGAACCAAATGGCCTTAATGCAAACAACCCTTGTCCTGCTGCTAGACAAAAACAATATTGGTATTTTATTAGTTTGTTGCGGTTTTCAGCTCTGAAATGTAAACCCAATGGTCAGAAAAACGTTGTTGTGCTTGAAAACTTGATTATTGAAAGCTTACATATGATTGAAACAGAATTATAAGTTTATTTGTACATCAAACGGAGAGGGTCTCAACGGGGTACCTTAAAAATCAGTGCTTCGTTTGATAAAATTACGCGTTAATCAGTTTAATTTCAGAGAAATCAGTGATAAAAAAAAATTATTTTGTAATGCTGAATGTGCTTACTGGTAAAAATGAGTTTAATGAAGACGCTACTTGGTAAAAATTTGGGACAAATTCGCAAATCAGTAAACCCCATTGGATGCCTCAAACGAGCGTCACAAAAACAATGCCTTAGCATGAGAAAACCTGCTCTTGTACGACGAAGAACCGTTTGCAATATCTATGATGCAGCCAGATATTGCAGTTAAAAGCACAATATCTTGCAATCGTTTTTTATCATTATACTTTTCTTTGCTTTTTAACATTACGAGACGGACAATAAACGCAGCCCTGTCCTTTTGTCATAAACGTGAAGAAGACACCTTTTCTTGTGGATTGCTAATGTTTTCCCGCCCTTTATGAACCTGACCGCCACTAAAATAGTTCTAAAAATATAGTGCGCTAGATATAAGTTTTTATGGACAGAATGATAGCAGTGGCGTTTGAAATTAAGTCAATTGCATGAAAAGACACTGTCGATATACAGAAACGAATAATAATAATAAAATAAATACACCTTAACTTTCGTTTCGTTTCGCGCAACAATATCATCATCGAGTTGATTTACACAAGTATTAGCTTTTCAAAAAAGCTGGCGGTTGTTTAGCCATATTATTGTATGTGTTCTTGCACACTGCATGCTTCCATTTTGAGCTTCTCGAGCATATCCATGTAGATTCGTTCTAAGCTCTGATTATTAACGTTTCAACTGTAATTTTTTTACCATTAAACACATTCTTCCAGCGAGTATGTTGCTTGATCTTAAGCACCCAGCTTATGCATGGTATGTTATGGTAATGTATCTAGCATGAACGTTATTTGACAACATTGGACAGCCCGTTTTTCTAAAACTGATGCCAGAAATCAAGGCCTAGTCTTATATACATAATGAAAGACTGAAACCATCAATAGTTGACTAAAAGTCGCGATAATCACTGTGTCTCAACTCGGACCAGGGTCCGAGGTCTCAACATTTGTTTTCCACTAACATATTGCAGAATCATATACCTCATCATGTTTTGAGGTGTCACTAGATGCTCCGGGAATGGAAAATGAACAATTGCATGAAAAAAAACCTGTCCTTCGGGATTGGCTTTACTGTTGACTTGAAAATTTGGATATCGCAAGTGGAATTATCATACACATGCGCGGATCCAGAGGGGTATGGGGGCCCGGACCACCTGGAAAATTACAAATTCTATAGGTTTCAATTGAAATTAGCATTTGGACCCCACACCCCCTGGAAAAATTTTGACCCCCCTCCCCTGAAAAATGATAGACCCCCACTGGAACCTTAAAAAATTATAGTTTTCCTTAAAATAAATTATTGGACCCCTCTGTAAAATTGTAAAAGGCTGATGCCTAAGAAAACGTTATCAGAGTGTTTTTTCTCTGTCAGTTGAGCCTGGAGCCCCCTACCCCCACCCCCCATGACAAAAATTCCTGGATCCGCGCAAGATACTACCGTAAAGTCAACAGTGTTGGATGCACAGGCTCATCTTTGCATATACTAACGGCTAATGCTCTTCACGTCGTTAAGAAAAAAGTGAATTTCCGGTGCGATTTTTCGGTTTTGTGACGGTGTATCGAGGCCTTTTATGCACCCACTGGAAATTAAAAAAAGGGAGTTCTGGCTGTCGCCCGCCATTTGATAAAATTGTGGGGCATTGATAGTTTGAATTTGTAAAGTAAATTTCCGAGATCCAAAACAATTTATATTACATGTTTGCGAACGTGTACGCGATCGCAATGAGCGAAAGTGATGAGTTTACAGAAATTGTCTTTTCATGCCAGATAGCTCATGGGCGGATCCAGAGGGGGACAGACCCCACCCCTGAAAAATAGGGTTTCTTAGCATACTGGTCCGGTTCCCTTTAAAATCACAAAGCTACCAAGCCAGCATTCGATGTTGGGCCATCAGCGGCACGCCAGCGAAACGCCATTTAAATGGTGTTTCGCTGGCGGGCCAATGATGACCCGCATATAGTGGTGTTTGGATCCTCTCTCCCATCATCAATTAAAAAAAAAGTTGTCAAAGTTGGACCCCTTTCTGGATCCGCGCATGCAGCTGAGCAATTATGTTTTATGTGTGAAGTCAATGCACCACGTGCTACCCAACTCTTAAAACAGCACGTGGCATGAAAGCGGCGGATTTGATCTTCATGTCTGCGGCTGATATTATTAGCAGACAGGTTTGACCCAGACCAGGCCCGACAAAATGTTTAATGTTTGTATTCATAACAAAGGCGCTGATAAGAATGTGCGGTACCCAGGCTGATCTGCACAAAGTCGGGGTAAAACATCTACAGACGTGTGGTAAGGATGTTTGCAAATTCTGATATGTATGTCACCGCGGATGATCTCAAGGTCTTTTGCTGTTTTCATTAAGATGGATGTTATAAAGACCTTCCAATTTTCTGTGAAAAACTAAATGGAAGGAAAATCCATCCATATTGGAAGACTTTTCCTTCCAAAAAAGACACACGGTCTGACTGTTCATGAAAACTAATATATTGAAAGTCGGGATACGTACATCAATAGATGTGTGGTGGTTAAAATAAAGCGAATTCTTCCTGTTTTCAAATTCACAGCCACCTAGTGGGGCTTTTATCCTAAATTAATGAACGTACCTTCATCTACATTCCTTCTATGCTCGCAGTTAAGCCTGAAGGCGCTGACGATTTTCCGCAGATGCACAGGCTCGTCTGAGCCTTCGCTGCTCGCATATGCGATAGGTACCATAATCTCATGAACTGGCTTATTTCATGGAAATGCCATTCATCAAGACCTGGAATCATGATACAATCAAATTATACTCGGTTTGTGCGTCTGTGCGTACACTATCTCGGTAATCATGAACTCTCAGGACCTTCCGTATGTAGTTTCATGAGGACAGCAAGACACGCCACGCTCGGCTAAACAATTTGTTAAAATGTTCCATTTGTTTGAACCTAGGAAAAGCCGTTATTACTACATTTATTGAGTTATTTACGCTCAGAAAACCGAAATTGATATTCAACTATATAAAACAAAACGTACGTTAAAATATAGAATTTGATTTGGTCTGAGCATGCTGAGTCTTCATCCACTTCAAACTTTATGTTAGTGAGCAGCGGGACCCTGATGAGATTGCGCAAACGCACATGCTCTCCTGGGCCTTGTCATAAGTACCAGCAGGCTATTTACGAAATATTCTGGTACCAGTTTATATGAGGCACCGCGCAAGTTGATTTCGTGTCGGACCCGAGCTGCACAAGAATAAAAAAAAATTTCCGGGTCGCACGCGGCTTGGGTGTCCGATTATTAAAGATATATGGCACAGAAGTAAAATGTAACTATCCATTATTCTAAGGACACTTTTTGTAATCTCCGACGCATCGGCGACATAGGACGTGTAAATTAGCATTCGGTCGATTTTCAGAAAACAAATTTTAATGTTATTAACATGCGACGTCAATGCTGGATTTACGTTAGCGACCGAAGTCGTTAGATTGACAGACGAAAAGGTCTGTTTGGTGTAAGCACGCGAAAGTTAACAGGAACATATCGTTGACAGCCACGCTGATTAAAAACAAGCACCAATGAAGGAAAAAATCGTTGTGTACGAGCTAATAGAATTGCATATAAAAATGACTAGTGTACGAACTAATACATGACATTTAACGAACTATTCGAGTGTACGAACTAACACAAGATTTACCGTATTATAAAATCCAACTAACTAGGATTCCTTGGGATAATATATTAAAATAGATTCCCAGCAAGGATGAAATAGAAAATGACTTGGTGACTAGCCTTGACAGGGACTCTTATGTTTGTTCTTTGATGTGCTGATGGTACTTTAACAAGCAGAAATAGGGTCTCCTGATTTGTTCTATGTATTTTATAGAGGGTCTTACACAAGTTATCATTTCATAACAAGGTGGTAGAGTGGGGCATTTTATTTTCTGCTGAAGGTTTCTGAGAGTTGGTTCCTTTATTGTTGGCAGGATTAAATTTACTTGTCAAACTTTGTTGAGGGATGGGGGTATATTCTTTTCTTAACGTTCCTCTGTGGGAGGAGTCTGACTATTTTGCCCAATTTTAGGTCCATCTCATTCATAGGAAACGGGTCCCTCTTCTTCATAACACAGTATTGATTTTAAGCCATGAAGGAGATGAATTGGTGGCAGTGTGAAATAAACAGAGGATCTAACATGAGTGTTCATCCAAATTAACACATTAAGTTACCCTTGAGAGTAGGACATTAGCTTTCTTCCAATTGGGCCTCGCCGCGACAAAACCTGTCTTCAGGGTTTCCGAAAAAGGGAGACTCAAAGCAGTCTCCTCTGCTACAGAGACTGGCTAGAAAAATGAAAATTTGTTTGTAGCAAGTTTAGATATGATACTTTCCAAAAAGCGAATAACAAAGGTGCTGATCAGTCTGCCCGGATGCGCTGGCTGGTCTGCGCTTTTGTGGCTCGAAAGCACAGAAGACAGGTTTTCTCCCCTGAATAATGTTGACCAAATACTTAAAGCTTAAGTCAATCAGTTTAGACAGCCTTAGGTTAGTTTAAAAAATGATTTGAAATGGGCACAAATGGAAGATTCTCTCATCATATGAACTATTGCGAAATTAACACCTCCAAA
Organism: Loripinus fragilis; assembly: GCA_964019695.1. Classification (NCBI taxonomy): domain Eukaryota; kingdom Metazoa; phylum Mollusca; class Bivalvia; order Lucinida; family Lucinidae; genus Loripinus; species Loripinus fragilis. The sequence continues at coordinate 64,820,051 of OZ026516.1, forward strand.
GCTGGTTTATTTCAAAGAAAATTTACTTTGTTATTAACATAACTTCTTTGTATCAAAATTATGCAACCTGTGGCCATAACATTATTTTTTCATTTGATGTTACTGTTATTCGGTGGAATATATCATGTCAAAAAGGGAGCGCAGAGGCTCAGTGGTAGAGTGCTTGACTCGAGACTGAGCGTTCAAGATTCACCGGCGTCACTGCGTCGTGGTCCTTGAGCAAGACGCATTTATCCTAGCTTAGTGCTGGTTCAACCAAGGAAGACCCGTCCCTGTTTAACTGAAATATTGTTGATGGGACGTAAAGAATCAAATCAAACAAACAAATCATGTCAAAAAATAATGTCATAGCCAGAAGTAAAATAACTCTTTGGTGACAAGAAACACAATTGGAATAAAAGTAAGTAAGGGTACAAAGATCAGGAATCAATACAATCAAGTACCACACCTGACCCAGGATACCAATGGGAGAGTGACAAACTCACAGTAAGACACCACAAACGAGAGCCAAGAGGTCAGTCCTTTCCCAGCAGGTGACCGCAAAGCACACATAAACAGATGCGCACAAAGACATAGCAAACACAAGACAGAACAAAAAACAAAAGATCCACAAAAGAAGTACCGCCTTGGAACGGTCAGTAAAATATTTTACTGGAGGGCTTAAACCGGTTTAATGGCGCCAACCTCACCCTTAATTCAGATGTGGATCAAGACACATAGATATTTGGTTTGCATGAAAGACCCCTAACTTATCAATGCATCATCTCCGAAAACATATAAATCAAGATATAACAAGGAGATAAAGCAAAGATAAGGACTCAACAGTAAATAAATCTGAATACTGGAGCAAAAGAAATCCAACAGGTAAACCCCAGTGGGCCCGACAAACAGCCAAAGTATCAGGCCCCTATCATCTCATCAATAGATAAGTCTTTAAGTCGGAACCATCATAGAGTCTCTTGACTCTAAACACTCTTAAACACTCTTTGAAGTAAAGCAATAACTTTTTTTAAAATTTCTCATGAAATGATCACTTCTGTAAGAGCCACTATGTATGACATGATCTTATCTACTGAATAACAGTAATGTCATATGATAGTTAAATTTATGTATAGATTCAATGAATGTTTCTAGTCATTTCATATAGGTCTGAAATAATGTATAGTCAATGTGTCTTTGCATATAGTTCTGAAGTAGATAATTGCACCCATCAAGCGTCACATCATTGTGTCCTAAGATAACCATTGGTAGCACATGGATTAGAATTTTTCTCAGCAAAGTGTATGATCATTATAGATAAGTATATTTTGCATATGCCAAGTAAAGGAAATGTGTGAAAATGCTTTATTCACATTTGCACAAACTTGATATTAAACTCTATGCAATAATATTTTGTGCAAGATCTACTTTGTATAACCTAAGTTATCTACTGAATAACAGTACTGCCATACGATAGTTGAGTTTATGTATAGATTGTATACATGTTACTAGTCATTGTATGTAGGTCTGAGGTAACGCATGTATTGTCATTGTGTCATTGCATATAGTTTTGAAGTCCAGAATAATTTCACCCACCGAGAGTCACAGCCTTGTTTCCTAAAATAAACATTGGTAGCACAATGAGTTAATTTTTTACAAACAAAGTGCATGTTTGTTAAAGATATGTATATGCAGTGGCTCAGTGGTAGAGTGCTTGACTCGAGATGAAGGGGCCCAGACTCGAGCCTCAACAGCGTCACTGCACTGTGTCCTTGCGCAAGACACATTTATCCTAGCTTTGTACTGGTTTCAACCCTTACTAACCCTTTATAACTGAAAGATTGTTGATGGGATGTAAAGAATCAAATCAAACAAAAAACCAAACAGTATATTTTGCAGAAGCATGTGAAAATGCCTTATTTGCTTTTTGACAAACTCCATATTATGTTTGATCTGTAAGAAGTCTAAATAGTCGCTGAAACCAGATATTATATTGTTTAAAAATTTTGTCAACAAATTGCTTGCAAATTTACAATTTGCTGTTGCTTGTACCTTTGCTATTTGAGCATACCCTGTGCCATTATGAACAAACCTCAACCTGGTGGTTGTAAGAATATTACAAATTACAAATGCTGATTTGGGTATAATTCAAGGAATTAGGTGACATGAGATTTCCTGTGACCAGCAAAGGTTCGGGTCAAGTCTGATCAGAGCCTTTGTGCTAGTAGCCAATACCACAACTGGTCCTGACAGCAAACTCCTTTTAACTGCTATTCCTTGTAGCAAACTTGCATATTTAGAATAGGAGCTTAAAATTGGATCAAGTGTGATGTTTTTCAATTATCATCGATTATTACCAAAAATACAATCAAACGAAGTTTTTGTTTGATCATCGATTATAATTGGTGATTATAATTGATCATCGATGCAACGCTTAAGTTTACACTTGTCAAAATGCCACATTTTTGTAAATCACATGTCATGGCTCTTTTTTTGCTCTTTTTTATTTTTAAGTGTTTTTTTTTACTTTGTATTGCCAATGTTCTTAATGAAACCTAAGTTTACCATCTATAAATCTTCTTTTATATCTATAGTATATGCCAGATATACACAGTTAATATTGCCAAAGAGCTACATGCATCAGGGGGGTGCTATTTTGGCCCACATATGGGCTAAAATTGCTTTTCACCATTTTGTTCTTATTGGTTTATTTGAACAATATACCAAGTTTAAAAGTCAAACTTTTAAATTGACGTTTATCTTTGCTATGGTTACCAAAAACGGACATCAAAATGGGCTAAAAAATGGAAAAGCGAACATTTTGGAACAAATTTGAGACATTTGACAGAGAAATTAACGTAAACTCAAACAAGATATTTTACCAGGTGATAAAAATTATCAGAACACATAACATATTAAAAGCTTTTTAGGTATGTAGCTATGCTGATATCTAATAATCCCTGACAAAGTTGGAGGGATATAGTTTTGGCGTCGTCCGTCCGTCGCATTTTTGTCCATCCACATCTCAGAACTACTGGTCAGATTTGATACATATTTGGCACACAATAAGTATCAAGTACTCTGATATCCTATAAGTTTCGTCAAAATCGACCCTTAAAACTTTAGTTATTGCCCTTGTTAGAATTTTTAGGCAATTATAATGCAAGTCTATTTTAGCAAAATGTTAACGGGTTGCTCCACTGAACAAAATGTTATCAAGAGCTAGGCAAAAGGAAATGGCTATAAACCACCTTTCCTTAACCATTGTTTCCTGTTTGCAATAATTCATCACATTACCCTCAAAATAGGGCAACAATGAACCGAATGGAAAATCTGAAAAGAAATCTAAACTTCTTAACCAGTAATCCAAACTCTTAAAATAATTTCAGTGATGTATTCGGCATAATGCCCTCTGCTAAATATGGGCAAAAGGTTTGGTACCAGTAAAATGCATTTAAGCCCCCCGATGGCTTAGGCTGCTGTCCGTTCTAAGGCGGTGGTTCTGTTGTTGTTGACTTTTTGTCTATTGTTACTCCCATTGTGGGAGTCTGTAATTGTTCTATGTTTTGTTGTACGTTACTTTATGTCCATTCTAGTATTATAATCATCTTGATGGGGAAGAGAGAGAGAGCTGGTTGCTTTGCTTAATTTGTCTTCCTGGTGTCTTGTGATGGTTGAGCAGCTCTTCCTCCCGGTACCACGGGGTTGTCTGCGGTTTGTGATTGTGGTATTTCCTGATCATACTCACTTACTATTTTTGATCCCACATAACAAAATGGCCACCAGAGCTTAAAAGTGAAATAGGGTTTAAAGACATACCAGCCCATGTTTGAAATGATAAGATTGATATTTTGTAGCATGCCCCTTCAAAATTCTGTTATGCTAAAACTAAAAACTAAAAATAGAAATCATATCAAACTTTTCCTTCATCATTGGTCAGAAAAATATACAATATACAAATTCAAATATTCCTAAAATATCATCTACAAAAATGCACTCTGCTTAGCCTACAAGAACTAAAATCACAAGACATCGTTTCCATCAGTACTCTCAGTGCTTTGATTGAATACTGTTGAAGCCAAAGTCATTATTCTCACTTGATATGTTAAACCCAATGAGACAATGGCTATAAATAAGTTTCAAAGGCAAGGATGAACTTTAACTTTTCAGCCAAGGTCGCTCATATTGGAGTCCCATCAACACATTAAAACATAGTTTCCTCAGAAACCACTAGGTCAATTGAACTCAAATTTCATATGAAGACTCCTTATGATAGGTTAGCCAAAATTTATACCATTGTAATGGTCACATGACCAAGATGGCCACCACGCCCATATATGGTAAAAAACCTTTAAATATCTTCTTCTCTGGAACCAAAAGGCCGATGGCCTAGGGACTTAGTATGTAGCATAGGGGACGTGAGCCCTACCCGATTTGCACAAATGGTGGATCTAGGTTGACCTTGACCTACTTCAAGGTCAAATTTGATTCCTAATGCATTTATATGGGAAAATCTTGAAATGTTCATTTTTCTATAACTATTTAAGCCGAAATCATAATACTTCAAGAAATGTTTAACCAAATGAGACAACGGTTTTATATAAGTATCAAATGTCAAGCTGACCTGCGACCTTTTATCCAAGGCCAATCATTTGGACTGCCACATACCTATCTAACTATCTTTTCCTCAGAAATCACTGGGCTGCATTAGATTGTTTTAGGTCACTTGACCAAAATGGCCGCAACCCCCATAAGCAAAATATGTTTCATTATAAGCCGTAGTTGATCTTGACCTATTTTAATATTATTAAGGAGATCAGGTGAGCGCTTCAGGACCGTCAGGTCCTCTAGTTTATCTTTCCCACGGGCTGGTACGGGTATGTGAGATAGAATGTGTGAGAAAACACTGTGAGCGAGGTGCACACTTGTGACTTACTCGTATTAACTATTTATCTGCTAGTGACAACTTGGATCATCTACGGACAGCTTTCACAAACAGTTTGGCCCCAGATCCGGTCTTCCAGCCTGATCTGGATCCGTACTGTTTGACACTCTGATGGTATTCCTGAAATGAACTTTCCAAAAAGTTGTTTTTGAAAAGAATCCGCAGACGACGAATATCATGCGAAATCACTCGGCATGCAAGAGGTTAAATCTTGTTTTATTCTATCTTTCTGCCCTATGCCTGGAAATTAAAGCCAGTCCAATTAGTAATTCTAATAGGCATGATCAAAATGAATAAACGTAATGCTAAAATTGCATGTGATGCTAATCAAATCAATGCAACATTGTGATGCAATGGAATTGTGAATCTAGAAGCCATACTGCACCAATATGGCATGTAATTTTGATTTTTATATTTTTTGAATTGTTAGCAAGCAGGTTATTATGTACAATCTGTTCGACTGTGCATGTAATCCGTTCGGTGTCTGCATAGCCTGTGGGTTCACTTTACTGTGACCCGACTCATGAAACGTGCAGTTGACTCTTTGTCTGCCAGCGGCGAATTTTGTCGTCTGCTGCTGATTTTTGCAAACAGAATAGACCCAGATCAGGCCCGACAGAACGTCGGGCCTGATCGGGATCCAAACTGTTTGACACACTGGTACTGTTCCTGAGAGAATTTTTTGAAAAGGTAAATTTTGAAAAAAAGTCAGCAGACGACAAAAAAGCAAGAATAAAATACCCAGTTGGCAAAGGGTTAATGAACTCATGTCAATGATGAAACCAATATAATAGAAAATTCTGAATCCATAATTATACTTCACAAGGTTAGCTTTTAAAAAAGGTTAGAACCATCGCATGGCGTTTTACAGTTATTAAAGAAAACTTTTATAGTGTTTTATTATTGCATTTGCTGAAGCCACTCGTTTCAGTGTTTCATGGGCTTCAAGCTCTGAGTATTTTTTTGTTTTAGTTAACGATTTGTACATAGGTGATCCGTTAGAAGCAAATAAAAGACAGGAAATATGCATATTCCAGTAAAATTGTAGAGTTAACCCCCTAGCGAGCAGTATGTATTAGGTCATTCAACCGGATTCCTCAATGAAAGTCAATGCACATAATGCCTAGTGGGGCATATTGAAACTGACCCATCTACATCTAGATGTTTTGTCACATTTACTCTAGAATATCCGAAGGGCCCATGTTTGATCGGAATTTTCGCTCAGCCGTAAGGTCTCTGATAGGCATTTTTGCTTTTAGAAGCAATCCAGTATCCAAAGTATATCAACATCGCTCACGCAATGATGGAATTTTGGAAGTAACTTGGTCGACGGGGAGTCTGAGAAAGAACTGTAAAAGGCACTGCTGTTGGGGAGTTAACACCTGATCCATTTCCGCAATTGCAACTTGCTAATGGAACAGGCCCGAATCGAACACGCGCCCAATGGAAGTTTACTAACGTATATCACCAGTACGTCAGCGCTGGTGAACTAGGCCTACAGATAAGATGGGGGTATTTAAACAAGAAATATCTTTAAAATATCTTTAGGCCTATATATATTGCTCTATGTTACAACTTACTATTTTTGAACAGAAATTTCACACAGTATATACCTTCAGAAACCACTTGGGAAAGTATAATTGATACTGTTAGAATGCAAACATTGTTGTAAGTATTTTTAAACCAACTCAGGGCACTATTTTTTAAATACAAAATCACTACTTAATTCCCCTAAGAACAGCAGCTTTAAATATAACTAAAGCTTTGTGTAGACAACATTTTAAATGCTGACATGAAAATAAATATTGGGTTGCACATAATGGTAAGAAAAGTTTACTAAAAATGCTGATTATTTATGACTGTAACCTACAATAAATGGACTTATCAAAATATTCTACGTTCAGTTTCGTTGACAATTGTCTGAGAAAGTCTACTTTCAGTTTCGTTGACAATTGTCTGAGAAAGTCTACTTTCAGTTTCGTTGACAATTGTCTGAGAAAGTCTACTTTCAGTTTCGTTGACAATTGTCTGAGAAAGTCTACTTTCAGTTTCGTTGACAATTTTCTTAAAAAAAAAGTGCAAAAGTATTTTTGGCTGCTTCAGTATGTCTTCATTTTCAGTGATTGTTGTCACCTGGAATAAAACTGTATGGACAGTCTGGTAATTAACCGATGCATTTTTCATATTCTAGCAGATACTTAAATATACAAATTTCCGTCTATTCCTGATTGGTTAAAATTTAGATAGTTAATGTGATATCATTAGGCTGCAAGCAGCCTAAAATATTACTCAACGTTAATCATATGCTGCGAATATTCATTTGGGCGGTTCTTTTGTGCACTACAACGCATTTTTATATTATGTATAGGGGCAAAATCACATTATTTTACCACAAAAGATTGCTTGTCTGGCCATGTAAGTAAGGCGTCTAAGTAAAGGTATAATTTTAAATGGAGCGTAGGAAAGCATGCATTTCTCATCATTTTATAGTAACAATATTTCTTCTGATCAGAGCATTGGCAATACTGCTTTGGACAACAATGAGCATCAGACACAATTGAGTGATCAGAAATCTATGGCTTACTAAGAAGTGAAATAAAATGAGAGATAACTAAACAAAAAAACAACAACACACACACAGAAAAAAAAAACAAAAGCAAATAAGACTCAGGAGGAGTCTTCGGGCTGATGATTTGGACCAATGCATCCTCATTATTGGATAATTTGATGATAAAAAAAAAAAAAATAGTCCCTGATCAGACTAAGGAGGATTAAGGCTGATGATCTGGGCCAATACATTTTCACTATTGGATAACCTGATGATAAAAACAAACAAATAGCCCCTGATTAGACTCACGCGGAGTTTTCAGGCTGATGATCTGGACCAACGCATCCTCATTATTGGATAACTTGATGATAAAAAGCAAATAAGTAGTCCCTAATCAGACTTAGGCAGAGACTTCACGCTAATGATTTGGTCCAATGCATCCTCATTATTGGATAACCTGATAAAAGTAATAAGCTAAGAAATTGTCTCTGATCAGACTCAGCCGGAGTCTTCACGCTGAAGATCTAGACCAATGCACCCTCATTGTTGGATATTATCTTGATGAAAAACCCCCCAAAGAAATAGTCCCTGATCAAACTCTGGCGGAGTCCTCAATTTGAAGAAATGGACCAATACATCCTCATTAATGGATAACTTTAAGGAAAAGCGAAGAAATAGCCCCTTGTCTACTGCTCGAGCAGTCTGATCTGGGCATATTGTGTTTGCACATGCTGTACCTGACTGAGTAATCTGGTTTTGGTTATCAAAGATGTAATTCATCAAAATGTTCATGTTCTATTCTTTATCAAGAGCTCGATAAAAAGTAATCTTCGTTCTTTAGGATTTATACGCTACACCATAGAAAACATTATGCAATAATATCTGTTTTTCCTACTAAATGGAGAAATCGGCGAAATAAATCAAGCAATTTATGTCTTGTTAATTCTGTAAAAGGCATAGATCACAAATAGACCATTGTTCTGTTGAAGAAGAATCTCATTTTGTCTTTGCATGCTGTTTGGATTTGAAAAGCAGTTGATCTGATGTTGCTTTCTGCATTCCCTTCGACTGATTGACAAAACATGCAGATCCAGATCAGACGGTTTCTAAGAAACCGTCTGATCTGGATATGCAATGTTTGCATGATTAAGATGAATGCAGAATCGACTGATTAAGGGATAATAAATGTCTTTCTAAAATCAGCGTGCTAAACCACCATTATTCCGGAGAAATGTTTGAGCTTGCTTTTGTTGCAAACCTCGATAATTTCAGTTGGTATTAGACGCTCGAACCCGATCAAATGAATGTAGTACTTATCGCATCTGCGAGCAGAGGTAGCTTGGACTGTGCATCCTAGCTGTTATATTCATTGTCATCATGGCTAGCCTATGCAAAGTAGGAAACGAGATCAAAATTTAGACACACTTGGACATCAATTCACACTGGATGGCTAGCTACGCATGTGCGATTAGGTCCATAGGATGAAATGACTTAACAAGCATACAGAAAGACACATTTTCAGATGGGGAGGCTATTTTTATTTATTGTTTCTATTTCATTTCCATGCTTTAAGCCAGACATAAAAGTAATAAAATACTTTTGTTAAAGTTGAAATTTTGCTTTGCCATTAAAAGAAACTATACACTTTGTATAAAATTTTGAACATTAGGCGAATTCCGCAATACATTTTATCTTAATGGAACATTGCACTTACAAATGGTTTAACTCTCTGTCCTCAATATCTCAATCAAAACCGTAATTAAGAAAACCGCCTCAATGTGACGGTTCTTAGAACTGCGGAAAACTCCTTCAATCGGCAAAGGGGCGTAATTTGAAAAGTTACCTAACAGAAACCTTTGTATCAAATTCTTGTTATTTCCCCCATACTGCTGTGAAGAATTCCTGATGTGCATACAGTGATCCTAACTAATCTATGGTGTCCCGCGGCCCATGACATCTGCACAATGACGTTTCGTTTTGTAAACATACAAAACATGGTTAAACTAATCATACAGACTAAATAACTAGACTGGCTCCTGTCGATATTGTTTTTGTTCTACTTAAAATACATGTTTGTTTCTAAGAGCGTATTTAATCCAAACTGAAGCTCGCCTGTTACATGGTTAAGGATGGCTCAACAACTACTTTTTTTCAGCCAGGGAACTTCAGCCTGTAAATATTTATAGCTGTTCAAGATTTGTGTCCCTTCATAAGACGAAAAATGCAAAAAATAAGATATATTCTGGGGCTAGTGGCGAACTGGAGATTGTACATTTCTAAATCCTTAAACATCATTTACAATATTATAGGGAGCAAAAGCAGAAACACTGAATGTGTTGTAAGTATTCATTAAAACTAATATAACTGAATATACATTTGCTGTACATAGAAAATCAATCGGAAGCGGGTCTTCGATGTTGAGCGTCTCATTTTACGGGGGCGGAGGTGTCAAAATCTTAGCTCCGGATATGTTAGAGGAAAACGGCCTCCAAGAGAAAAGTAATTGTTTATCAAAAACCTTTCCTAATCGGATTGGATTCCAAATGCCTTAGGTCCTAGCGGGGTCCAAGCCCCTTTGTTTTCAATTATATTTAACCCTTTGGAGACCGGAAACCCATAAACGGGTTCTTTGGAAAACAATGAAGACCCAGAAAGCATGCGACATTTCATCAGGATCTGCATTAGTTGCTTGGACAAAAAAGTGAGTATGATCAGGAAATACCACTTATGCTGCAGACCAACCTACGGCACCGTGAAGAAAAGCAACATAACATTTATAGTACCATAGATACATCTGTAAGACAATGATAGCAAAGCAACCAGCTTTCTCTTCCTCTTCAAGATTATTGCAAAACTAGAATGGGCACAAAGTAATGCATAACAAAACATAGATAAACACAGAAATCCCACAAACTATGGGAAGTACATTAAACAATATAGATTAACAACAAAAGAACCACCGCCTTAGAACGGACAGCAGCCTTAGCCACTGCGGGGCTTAAATGCATTTTACTAGCGCTAAATTTTCGCCCTAGATTCTATTGTTGTTAAAACACAAAATTGTTTAGCTCGCATGGATGCTTCCTTACTAGGGCAATGTTTCACCAGGGAAAGAAATATGACATATTTTGGAAAGTATAACCTATGAGTCCTTAATATACACAATGGACCGTCCTGGCTTTATTGTATGTAGCTTCGACGAAGATTCCATAGGTCTGGAGACGGTTAATATTTTAATATTTTGATGTTGAAGGCTGAAGTGTGACTGCAAGGATGCATAGGCTAGTCTGTATGAAATGAGTATGGTTTTCAGATGAGCGGTCTTATATCGACCAGTCTCTTGGTAATGCCATTTGCCCTAGTTTCAAGAATTGGTCGCAATGCCCTCTACATAATTAATTTAGATAAGCTAAATTAACATGTGTAGGGATTCATCTTCGGTAAATGATTTTAAGGAAAGAGCTTAAATGCTATTGTATCTAATCTGGAAATGTAATTGGACTTCTGTGGAAGCCAGTAAAACATAGCTTAATGGGACTGTTTTGCTTCATTGGAAATAAGAGCACTGTCACCTAATAGCACCTCGTACCTTATAGTACTACTTTGTTAATTCCTTGCCTTTCAGACTTTTTTGTCGATATGCAAGTCGTCAGACAACGACTATATAGTACTATATAAGCATGGCTTCCAAAAGAACTGTATGTACAACTGTAAACAACTTCCTACTTTCACTTTCATTTCTAACAATGAGATCACGTGACTTTTGTTTTCCGTTTTTTTCTACTTCAGCTGTATTTTATCATCATCTTGTCATCTTGATAAAGGTCATTGTATGACCGAAACCGGTCGATCCCATAATATTGTCCGATTTTATTAACCTGACACATGTGCATAATTTCACGGTAAGTGCACAAGATATTTTTACCTTCCGTCGACTTTCGGTATTTACCGTAAGTTTTACGAGAATTTTGCAAGTACTAATGCAGATAATGAAACGTTTTCCACTGTACTACTGACTAGTCAAGTGGTTTTGGTCCAGAGTTTTTAACCAAAAGGTCCTGAGTTCGAGTCCAGGTAAATTCTTATTTTTTTTGTATTTTATCTCTCTATTTGATTCGCTTCACTTCATTATTATAGATGTACCACGACCTCTGAGTAATGTCTTTTGAATCATTATATTCAAAAGGTTGATGCGTAACGCATACACTGAGCCAGTCTGTCTGGAACATCTACGTGCTTCAAAATAGAATAGTATGCGTAATAAAACGTCTGAAACCCCTTTTTCTAGATCCGTTTTTTTTTTTCAATTTTGTAAATATAGTCTCGCGTTTATCTATACTTGCATTTGATATTGTTATTTTTGTAGGACCCTCACCGCGAACGTTTACCGTACGCTCGATATGTGAATGTGAATCTCTGTGCTTTTGACATATTTTTAAAGTAATCGCAGATATTTAAAAAAATCTGTTTTGTCTTAGTGCCAAGACTTGCTGCATACTTTTCTTCAGACGTTTTTACACTGAACTTAAGTTCAAACAACTTGTAAAGCCATATGTTTTGGCTAGTTTCCAATAATCTCTGAAGACGTTTCGGACAGACTGGCTCATTTTACGCGTTACGCATCAACCTTTTGAAATAGAATGATCCAAAATTTCATTCCTCAGAGGTCGTGGTACATCTATAATAAATGAAATTAAACGAATCGAATAAAGTAAAACAAAAAAAAGACACACACACGTGGACTCGAACTCACGACCTTTGGGTTGTAAACTCTGTATCATAACCACTTGACTAGTCAGTAGGACGGTACAAAACGTTTCATTATCTGCATAAGTAATTGCAAAATTCCTGTAAAACTTACGGTAAATACCGAAAGTCGACGGAAGATTAAAATATCTTGTGCACTAACCGTGAAATTATGCACCTGTGTCAGGTTAATAAAATCGGACAATAAATTTAGATAATCCCGACTGTTGTTGGTTGTGTATTCTGTCTTATTTATCCTTTGACTTTAACTGTAGGAGTAGTTACGCACATATGGTAGCCCTGTTTATAGATATATATTATTCATGCGCTGATCCAGAGGGGGGGGGGGGGGGGGGGGGGGGCAAGGGGTCCAGACCCCGCCTGAAAAATCACAAAAATTAGGTTTCTTAGCAATACTGGTCCGTTTCGCTGGCGGGCCGATTATGGCCCGCTTATAGTGGTATTTAGATCATCTCTCCCCTTATAAACTAAAAATACAACAACAAAAAAAAACAAAAAACGTCAAAGTTAGACCTCTCTGACACAACTTTCTGGATCCGCGTATGTCATTCAAGCTGAATATGCCTTATCTCCAAACGTGGTAAAAGTAACGAATAATAAACGAAATATGATCTAAGAAAAAAAACAACACATAGTAGTATCAGACCCTGACAAGAGACTCAGCAAAATGTTGAAGCAATCAGTACACAACTGTAGGAGGTGTTGAGCACGCATGGTTTCCTTGTTTATAGACATTAATAGCTTTTCACACTTCTTATTACCCACACCCATGTGAAGAAGTGGTACCAATGCGTCACATTTGGCAAATGTGACATTTATATATGGGCAATTTTGAAGTTTTGTGGGGTAGAATTTTGCACTCAAACTTCACATTTTGCTTTATGATTTTAAACGTTTGAAGAATTGGTACGTATTTGTCACACCTGGGGAAGAACTGGTACGAATGTTTCTCAGATGTGAAGAAATGGTAACAACTTTCATAGAGTGGACACGATATTGTGACAGAAACTGCTACAAACACATTTGATACACAACATGAGATTTCCAACAATGTGGTATGTGCGACCAGGAAAGCCTCAGATCAGCCTGCGCATACGCGCAGTCTGATCAGAGCCTTTGCTAGTCGCTTGAATATTCAACGAATGTTATGCTACTGACTGAACATCATTTGGAGTTTCTAAGCTGAAAATGAGGCTACAGAAGCTCGTCTGAGTCTATACTTGTCAAAATGCCACATTGTTTGAAATCACATGTCACGGCTCATTTTAAAGAGACGTAACTCAAAATATCGAGACAAGAGTATTGGGTCTCCCACTCTAATGTTGGTCGATATAGGGAATGGGACATACATGTAATTATGTCTAAGAACTGCTAATTACAAACTTCTAAGGAACGTCAGCCAGGTAATATATATTCAAGAGCTATGGTTACTAATCTCTACATATAATATCTTAATGCTCAATATTTGTATGAAGTTTATGAATAAATCTTGAACAGTTCCGGGTGCGATTTCAGCTTCTTATGTAGTTCAAAGGGACATAACACGATGTAAATACAAAAGTTATTGTTCTTGCATCCTGCATGTCGTCCAATGTCTGTTAATATTGAAATGAATAGCACTGACTTCATCCGGTGCAGTCACCGTATGTTTAATGACTGACGTGGTATGTCGTGAATCAGATGGCTAATGAATTACTATTTAAGGAATACTGCAGTAGATTATATTACCATCATTAGAATGCTGATTCGATTATGAATATCATTGATCAGGGTTTGAAAATGCTGAACAATATCTCTGTAATAGAATTTCTAACATATGACTAAACAATAATATATATACTCAGCGTCAGTGAAAAGTTACCAGTATCTAAATGTCCATATTTTGGAAAATATATAATACAGCTCTATGACTACTTTTACGTTCATGTTTCTGGTCAACGATAGGTTGGTTTGGAAAGATAAGACAGTTCCACGAGCTCTGGAACTAGGTGCACGTGATGCATGTTTTTTATGTTTTCCGCAGTTTTTAAGAATTTGAAATCATTATTTTCAGAAGACAAGATGCCAGTACATGCCCTAAACGTTTTCAGTGAAAACGCCATCAAAATGGTTTGAATTATCCCATTTAACACAAAAAATGAGGATCAAACTTTAAGGTAGCACCAAAACTTTGCATTTTTCTATACAATGCAATGGAATCCACTGGGGTCCGTCAAAGGAAGGGTATAATGCATTCGGATGTGATGGATACTGCTTTCCATAGTGATGATGCATGCGACCCTATGCCATAAAATCCAGTCCTAAATTATTTTTAATATCCGCAGTTCATCGATCAGAATTAACTAAATAGTGTCCTATGTTAAGTGCATGGGATTTATTGGTAACTTTTCATTGACGCTGAGTATATTACACCAGGCATTCGGATAATTGAAAATATTATTCTTATTTCTTATTAATAAACCAAATTATTTGTTGTGAGTAACCATTATGTCATTTATTCTGGTTCCAAGATTTGAAAAATGCCTTTAACGTGATCAGTTTCATAACATGGATTTTTGAAAGCCTGCAAATGCCACTGACAGATCTTTATGTGTCTTATTTAACACCTACATGTCTGACTCGAGGCAACTGCTAAAGAAACAAGACTTCTTTATTAATCCTTAAAGCGCCAAGAAAAAATGCATCTGAAAAATGACGTTTGCTGAAGTCGTCTGCTGCAAATAATTGCCTAACATTACTGACTAATTTAAGTATATAAGCAAACAGGAGCGACCCAGATCCGACTGCTCCTATCTGGGTCCACACTGTTTTTCATAGAGGCTTCTTTAACATTTCAGCAGACGAGAAAAGCAGACAACTTTTGTTTCGATTGGCGCTTTAAGGGTTAATCGGATTTCTTAAACTGTTTGCATGCTGTGTAATTTTGCATGCTTTTTTCGTCTGTTCTTTTTTTGCCATATTATTTTTTTTCAAAATATTATATCACCAGAGTTAATATCACCAGAGTGTCGAGCATCTTAAACCCAGAAGAGTCCCAAAGTGGGTCTGATCGGGATACAGACTGTTTGTAAAGGTTATCAGCATTATGAAAATAAATATTTAAAGCCTCTTTGCCATGTTTGCAACTGCAGAAAACACAGGTGTTCTTAGTTCATTTTCAGGTCAATAACGCCTCGAGTATCAACATTTAACATGAAATATCAAAATTTTATTCCTTTTGTAATTCCATCAACGGTATTCAAATGGAAAGCTCAGCCACACAATATTTAAAGGCCCATGTTTCGGTTTATGATGAGCCATTAGCGGGAGAGATTACATCATTTCAATATCTCACTGGACCTTAAGAGGTTCTAAGATGGGACCTACCGGAATCAAACCAAATTTATTTCACCAAGATAAATATCAATATTTTAGCTGAAAATGTATAAACCTATCATTGAACCTCTTTTTACCCCTTGCAAGACGCTAATAATCACCTCATAAAGATTGGGCTTTCAAATGCCCTGCATAGTCCCTAGGGAGTGGTACCACTAGTTATAAGTAATTATTTATGTCTTTAAGAAATATGTATTTGTGGGCGATATATGTACGTTCTTTGTAAATGTGTCAGTCTAATTACGTATCTATTTCTATTCTGGTCAATCACTGTCTATAGTCCATCACATACACTGACTATTTTTCCGCGAGTGGCGACCTCTTGTCTGTTGATGACCTTTGTGATCAATTTGGACAAAGATCAGGTGTGTCTAGGTGCATCATTCGGGAAACCCCGCCAAACTTCGAGAATCGAATCATGGCTTGAGTGTATGTAAGGAGAATTACGCGTAGTTCTATATACCAAAAAATTCCATTTTGTTAGCCGGAACTGGCTTATGGAAAATAAGTTCTGTAGCATATGGGGGTTCAGCTCTATCAAAATCTATTATTCTGCTTATCCGAAAAGTTTAATCAGCAGAATAAATGAAGTTTAAGTGTTTTCAATAAAATATCGCTATAGCGATATTTTATTGAAAAAAACAAACAAACAAACTTCATTTAAGCCGTTTGTTTTGCTGCGATCACACTTGTTATTGTGTTAACATGGTTTCTTTGACATCAGTGTCACGTTATATAACGTCAACGTCACTTTGTCACTCGCGTTATCAGAGTAGATCCTCTATATACATCCTTGGTCTGATTCCACGGAATTACGCGGAATGTTTTGTTTGATTTAAGGTTTGCTCATCTGAGCTGGGATCTGTTTGACTTGATAATGATTTTTCTTCCATTACTCTGCCCCCTTTTTATGTACCAGATTTTCCTATTTGGCATATCAAATATTTGCTTTATATGTAAGTAAGGGTGCAAAGATCAGGAATCGATACAATCAAGTCCCACACCTGACCAAGGATACCAATTACTGAAAGTGACAAACTCACAGTTAGACCCCACAAACGAGAGCCAAGAGGTCAGCCCTTTCCCAGCAGGTGACCACAAGGCACATATAAACAGACGCTTACAAAGGCATAGCAAACACAAGACAGAAAAAAACATAAAAGATCCACAAAAGACGCACAGCCTTGGAACGTTACGTAAATTATTTTACTGGTGTGACGGCGACAATCTCACCCTTAATTCAGACGTGGATCAAGACACATAGATATTTGTTTTGCACGAAAGACCCCTAACTTATCAATGCATCATCTCCTAGAACATATAAATCAACATATAAACCCCTGTTATTCGTTTTTACAATATGCATTTTTCTTGGGCGAACTTATTGATAAATACATAACTATAAATGCGAATTCAAAGACAGTACCCACAGACTACGCAATGCTCAAATTAGTATTCTATTGTGCCCATATATTTTCAGTATCATTTCATTTTAGGAACATCACAGACAAGCAAACAAACAAATACATTTAAACAAAAACAAAGAACTGACAGTACAGGCAGATATTTGTTAAGTTTATTTTTCTGGCAGAGCTAATATATAAGAAAGATTAGCCTGATCATCGGGTCTTGGCTAAACGCGGAAAATAGGTCATTTGATGGTTGCTGGAGGTACAAATCGAAGCAAATTAATGCCCAATGCGAAAACATCATCGTCATGCAAATAGATTTATCACCGCCAAATGCATGGCTGGTATTTCTGCGTATAATTATAGGAAGGGATAGTATTTCTGTATAAATATCAAGTGCGGATCCAGAAGGGGGGGGGGACAGGGGGTCCGGACCCCCTTGAAAATCACAAGTTATATGGGTTTCTATAGGGAATAAGCAATTGGACCCCCCCCCCCCCCTGGAAAAAGTTGGACCCCCCTGGAAAATGTTGGACCCCCTCTGGAACCTTAAAAATGATAGATTTCTTTGAAATTGACCATTTGACTTCTGTAAAATAAAGCTGAGAACTAAAAAGAAATATATGTATAAAAATTTTTTTTAAAAAAAAAACAAAAAAAAAACGTTGTCAGAGCTTTATTTTGTCAGACTGACCTAGACCCCCCCCCCCCCCCCCTGACGAAAATTCCTTGATCCGATCGTGAATATTAGCCTGAAGAAGTTGAGTTATCTTTCCCCGCGGACAAGTACTGATTTGATAAAAGAATGTAAATAACAAGCATTGATCTTTCATAAAAGAAATACTTTTTAAAGGAATTTTCCCCCATGCAAAGTCTAAGCAAACAAATGCGTCACACTGCTGACTTTTTTTTATGAGAAGTGGGTGTCTAGTTGTCATGCATTTGTGTGCATTTTGTAAAACATGGAGTGTAGTGGAGCCTGGAGTGGTGGGCTATTTTTGACGTATTGTCTTTTAGTTTCTCTAAGATCACAACCCAGTCACATAGAGGTCAACTTCTGACCCCCTTAGAGAAGTGACTATGAATTTCACTTATAACAAATAACCAAATAAATATACAAATAAACAACAACAAAAAATAAATAAATACGCCAAACACAACTCTCAATACCTTTTTATTCTATGGCTCCACGCAATTCCATGTTTAAATAAAAGCCTCCTGTCGCTATGTATGAATCAAAGGTTTTCAAAGCTGTTTTTTGGTGACACACAACCGATTACCAGATATTCACAACTGTATGTTTAATGATGAAGACCCCAATATCTGTCTTTTTGGCAGGACCCACGAACAGAAGAAGTCAATGACATAAATAATTTGCTGTAAAACTAAGCACTGGTCAGCCAAAACGAGTTAAGTTCACCAATTGCAGCCAATTTTTGTCCCACAATTTTTTTGGCTTAGATTTTCATTTTTATGTTACTTTTTTTTACTTATTGGTATTGGTCAATTAGATAATGATGTCTAAAAAAAGTGCTCCTCCAAAAATTTCAATTCATTTAGCATCACAAAGAGCACCACTGAATTTAAATGTGAACTACGTTACTGTGATGAAGTATACTTGTACATACCAAATTTCTTACAAGACTGAAATATTTAAGAGCTTTAATAGTATGCACTTCTACTTGGATCTCTTGTTGAACAAATAAGCCTATTATGTAGAATCTTTATCATGTTTTTGCTTCTCAGCATGGTCTAAGCAGGTTTGTTATGATTTGACAGTGGAATTCAGCTGTAATTCTATGAGTACAATTATTGTTTTAATTGTATCCATCAAAGTTGAAGAGTTGTCCAGAAAAAAAATATTGGTTTTGAAACAGTAGATGATGAATATTAAAAATTACATTTTTCTTTGGTGTTGGAAAGAATAAATTGTATTCGTGTATAACGGACATTGTGCCAATAGGTCGGTAACGTAATTCACATACCTCACACTCTGGTCTTATTTCCTGTGTAGAAACATATATTTTTCTGCAAAATATCAGGTTCTAGTGTGTTGCTTAACACTTTTTACATTATCCTTTTCACATTGGAAGTAAGCTGTTGCATATAGTTTCATTAATTGTGTTGGAATGACACTTTAAAATATGATTATAGAATAATGATTTTAAATATTCCATATATTTGAAAACTTGTTGTGGCTCACTACAAAGTAAGACAATGCAGAATGAAATATCTAACTTCAATAAATGCCTTAATATGTAGATATATTACAAAACAGCTAAGTTTGCATCATTCACAAAGATACGCCCTTCTCAGAAAAAATGGCTAAATTTTCATGGTAACGTAATTCACATAGCTAATTTGCTCACTTCAATTGGAGATGAGAAGTCATACATTCAGGTTAACTATTTTATCTATCATATAAACCTTAAAAAGTAATCGACATAGTAAGTCATGAGAACATTTGGGGTCACCGTGATCAACTGGAATGGACCAGAATGCAAAAGCCAGAGTGCCGATTTCAAAGTATACACATAAATTCACCAATAAACCTCCTATGGTAGCAGCAACGAGATAAAAATGGTTTTAAAAAGAGAAAATAACAATTGAACAACAAGTCAGAAACTTATAATCACCGTCGATTTATTGCCTTTGGCCCTTTGATTGGACTAATCTGGGTTTTTGAAGAATGTGAATTACGTTACCTACTTGTGAATTACGTTACCTATTGTTAATCCATCTCATTTCAAAAACCATACGAACAATCCCTTAGATGTTTACACTATTCAATTTTGTTTTTCAAACAGATTACTTTGCATATGGTGTGTTGATATATTGAGTATCTTTGTAAGTTACATGAATAGGGGAGTTGATGTACCCAAATCATATAGGTAAATCCTTGTTAAAATAAAATTACAACTGAAATGTGGTTTAAATTAATCTTTATTAACTGGGACAGGTTTGCTTTGCTTAAAAACAAACAACTTTTTTCAGCTAGTGTATGCATTTAGAGAGGTATTTGGATTTTAGTAAAATTGTAGTAACGTAATTCACAGTAACGTAATTCACAAATTTATGTTTCCACTTATTTTTTTCTGTGCAAACAACTTCTTGTAAAGTTCTTGTATGGTTTGTTATATAGTTAGGTGATAGTTCTTACATTGGCTTCAATTGCAATATTTGTACCTCTTTCTATAAAAATAATACACATAGGGTAACGTAATTCACAAAACTGCAGATTTTTTAGACAACCTTAGATATCTTTTCATCTGCGAAAGATAAACAATTGTTTCCCCAAATTCGTTTCTTTTGTCCAGGATTAATATAATCCTCTTGACATGTAGATGTTTGATGTGAGCTTATGATGCATGGTGTGTAAATTGTGAGATGGTTAAATTGGTAACGTAATTCACATTTGATTATGGGACATTAATCATCAATACAACAACAAAAAAATGTTTATCACTTTTCAATCAAATGAGGGACATTAAATGAAAGGTATATATGTGTGTCAATAAAATAAAGTTGAAAACTGCTTATAAAAACAACCATTTGAGCATAGTGCTTTCTTAAAATTAGATACCATCACGATGGGACAGCATTTTTTGGCCATTTTGGGGGCATTTGCTGTTGATAAGCGTCGTAAGGAATGGCTATTAACCATTTCCATTGCTTTTCCTTTACTTGATTGTCAAGACATAAGCCTAAACTAAACTTAATAAACCTTAAAGCGTTAGAAAATACACTGTTTACATTCTAAAATGGGGATGGGACACAAAAATAACCGAATTGGTGAACTTAACTCGTTTTGGCTGTGGTATAGTCTGATTTTGTAATTTAATGCATCAAATGCCAGACAAGTCCATATCGATAAGGCAAATTAGGGGAGGCAGAAAAACTTTACTGCAAATGAATATGTCTAAACTCTTGAATTAAACATGTTTTAGACCGAAACTTAATGTCATTTGCAAATGTTTGATATTTCGATGGCATTGTCAATCATGTTCATTTCGTTTAACTCAAACCATTCTGCTTTAATACCTTCTATCAATCATAAACTTCTACAAACCGCCCCTTATAAGATGTTATAATTTTATAATGCCACCAAGTTGAGTTTCAAACTTTCACATTGAAACTGGAAGTGTGCGGTAGTCGTAAAATTTTAATTACCAAGAATGGACTTATCAAGTTCTACTGTGTTTGGCCTACAGTATTCAGATAAAATAAAGTGCATAACAATTTTAGCATGAGCTACTGATGAATTTCAAAAATCTTGAAAAATTTTAAAAGCTGCAATACTTTTAGAAATGTGTAAAAATCTACCATTAGCAACATTTCAATTGTTTAGTGTTTATCAAGTCGAGTATACCAATTTGTAAACACAAACAATTCATTAAAAAAACTACGCTCGAATTCATTTCTTAAAAAAGTGGAATTTTGCAATTTTAGCCCAAAAAACTTTGGAGTAAAAGAAAACTGTTTTAAAACAACGCTAAACTTTTGCCCATTAAAATGCACATATTTAAGCAAAAATTCCTTTCAATTTCATTAGCGTTTGGTCAGAAATAATGAGTTTGAAAAGTGACCGATTAGAACTTGGTTTCAGTTTAGGTGCTCTATGGTGTATCATTTACTGGGGTTTACCTACTTAAACAGGGAATGTTTTCCGTAATGCTTTTGTTGTCTATTTCTACAAACTAGTGAACAGAATCGATAAGAAACCTTCTTTCGCCTAATCCTATCAAGTATAATAGCTTGAACAAACCGCAGCCTCCCAACAGATAATAGAGTTTGTAAAGCCATGATAAATACGTTCTTTTAAAAGAATTCCCAACAAAAAGATTGCTTGATTGATATGTATTGCGTTTTACAATAGTTTAAAGAAATTAGCGGCTTGAAAAATGTCCCTAAAATGAAAGACAAAAACAAATAATTGAAACCGAGAGAAAATTAAATCGTAAACCGAGTTCTTTATATTGGTCCTTGGCTTCGAGTGTAAAATCTAGTGACATGCTTTTAATTGACAAATCACATTTGCGAATAATTGAATCTGGTGCTCGTAAAAAGTTTCTCTTTTGGAGCGAAGGTCGGCCTGGTGCAGATTACGATGGAGTGACGTAATTCAAAGTCAGATTCCCGGCTTCTCTCAGTCTCTCTGATGAGACTTTAAGACGTTGTCCTGTCTTCTGAGACGCTTTAAAACCAGAACCACTGCTGGTTGAGCCTTTGGGTGCTCCTGGACATAGAACCACAAAACTATAAACCCCACAGGCCAGTACTGGTACAGCCAAGGAACACGGCCACAAACAATAAATGGCCGGAATTTTTTGTGTATGTCTGTACCAACTATCATAATAAAGATTTATATAGGTAGAAATGGTCTGTTTGGGTCTAAAACCCCACACTATACGTTTTGAAGAAAACACTTTTAAACTTCAATTTGTTTGACTGTCTTGAATTATAGTATTCTTTCAACTCGAGCTACTAATAGCCCAGAGATTTCAGTCAATAATCCGCCATTTTTCTTTGAAGCCTGTGCGTTTTGTTTGAGAAGCATCAGAATTTGTCACGAAGCCTGTGCGTTTCCGTTGACCAGTGTGTACAGGTTCTGTGTGTGTTTAAACATTTTTAACACGTAAAGCGCCAGCTATATTTGCAGCAGATGACAATTTCAAATTTTGCTGTTTTTTTTCAAAAATGATAAATATGACATGATATTTCATGAAAATCGTCTGGTGACAGACGATTCTCATGAACTATCACACCTTATTTTATTCGAAAAATTAAAAAGATGTTGCAAAATTGTCGCCTGCTGCAGTCGTGATTGGCCCTTAAGGTGTTAACAGTCAAAATGATTTCGCATATTGCGTAAAACGTGCTTAAGCACTTTTGGCACTTTATTTCATTGTCCACTAGGGAGCAATCATTTTTAGGTTTGTTTGTAAGAGGCTGTTTAGATATTACATGACTCAGTTAAAGAAGCTCATTTGTCTGCTAGATGCCTTTCTGTGCTATAGGTTTTAGGACGCTTAGTGTGCACGTTTGTTGGTATTTCCTGCACTCTTTTGTTAGCCGTTCAGTCATATGGTGTTCTTTATCAGAGTGTAAAAGGTTCTGTCGACCAAAGGCTCTGTTGCAAGCCATCTACATTTGCCTATAATGAAATGTCCTATTGTAAAGCATTTCACATTTGTCAAGTAGCAAATGCCCCTTTTTCAAAATTACCCTATTTTTGAGCTTTTGAATAATAGTTGAGTTAAGTTAGCCCAGTCACAGGTTTTGAATATTTAGTTGAGTTAAGTTAGCTCAGTCTTCAAGCTGTTATCTTGGCTTGCCATTTTTTATGTGTTTTATATTGAAGTTATTGCTCTCATCTCGTTTAAAAGGAGAAAACTCAATAAACCCTTGCTTCCGTTCTAATCCTAATGGTTGTATGATTGAAAATTGTATTGCATTGAAGGTACTAATTTGAAATAAATATGTTTAAAACCAAATGTCCTATTGTTAAGCATTCCATCTGCACGAATTAGCAAATGTTCTATTGTAAAGCATTCTACACATGTCAAGTAGCAAATACCCTGTTGTAAAGTCAAGTACCAAGTAACTTATTGTAAAAGCCTTCCACACTTGACAAGGAGCAAATTCCCTATTGTAAAATCTTCTACACTTGCCCAGTAGCAAATGCCCTATTGTAAAGCATACCACATTTGTCAAGTAGCAAATGCCCTATTGTAAATCATTCCATGTTTGTCAAGAAGCTAACACCCTATTGTAAAACCTTCCACACTTGCCCAGTAGCAAATGCCATATTGTAAAGCATACCACACTTGCCCAGTAGCAAATGCCATATTGTAAAGCAAACCACATTTGTCAAGTAGCAAATGCCCTATTGTAAATCATTCCATATTTGTCAAGAAGCAAATACCCTATTGTAAAGCATTCCACACTTGCCAAGTAGCAAACACCCTATTGTAAAACCTCCCTCACTTGTCAAGTAGCAAATGCCCTATTGTAAATCATTCCATATTTGTCAAGAAGCAAATGCCCTATTGTAAAGCATTCCACACTTGCCAAGTAGCAAACACCCTATTGTAAAACCTTCCACTCTTGTCAAGTAGCAAATGTCCTATTAGTGCAAAACGTTCCACACTTGCGTTATAAATAAGCAAATACCCTATTGTAAAACCTTCCACGCTTGTTTATTAGCAAATGCCTATGTGGTGTTTAACCCTTAAAGCGCCAAGAAAAAATGCAGTTGTAAATGTCGTCTGCTGAAATCGTCTGCTGCAAATAATTGCCTAACATTACTGACAAATTAAGTATAGAAGCAAACAGCGTGGACCCAGAACAGACTGCTCCTATAGGAGCAGTCTGATCTGGGTCCACACTGTTTGCCATAGAGGCTTCTTAAACATTTCAGCAGACGAGAAAAGCAGACGACTTTTGCTGCGATTGGCGCATTAAGGGTTAAAATAATTCCTATTACATATGCACTGCACTATGTCTCGTCTAAGTACAATTGACTCTCTGGGTATCTTATGTCACAATTTATTGAATGATAGCTAACACAAACACTTCATCAGCTCAATTTACATAAGTCAGAAAGAACAGTCTGTGTTCTCTTTACCTGTCAATGTCGTCTGCTGAAAAACTGTTTGGGCCAAGATTAGACCCGATCTTGGTCCAAAGTGTTTGAGACTCTCTGATGATTTTATAAAATAACTCCATTAAAAAAGTTATTTATGAACAAACACACAAACAGCAGACGACAAACGAGCATGCGGAATTTCCCAGCATGCAAAGAGTAAAAAGCGTCTGAAATGCACGTACTCATGTATGATTGGGAACAACTGCGTCCAACAATGTAGCAGAATTGATCCAGTTAATTATATTTGAAAAGATTCATTCGAGCATAAGCATGCAACATTAGCCCAGATCTCACTGTATCCGAGATCTCACTGTATCTGAGCTATGTTTCAAGTTTCAAGTTTATTTCAACTAGTCTCAGGTTTACAACAAAGGTAAACAACAAGAGAATACAAGAAAACAATAGCACACATTTCATCAAAATGGTGATAGAAGATACCAGTTGCATCTGGTACAATTTTAAGCTTTAGAACAAATAACTGTCAAATTGTATTTCTTTCAAAATTTTCCATCTCGGGAGATGAGCTTGCATGAATTGAACCTCCACTCAAGATTACTTCAATCAGCATTGAAGGTTGTATACGCTCAATAGAATCAACTGAGTGGTTCGGTCCCAATGCTATTACAATTATACTCATAGCCGAAACATACATTATAATTAGTTATACATGTACAAGTAACGCCTTTGTCACAGTGCCGTGTGCATACACATTTTATTGAGGCATAATAAATTATTAATACAAACTTTGAATATTCAGTTAGTTTAAAACGTATCTTATCTGTAAATCTAATGTACACTTTACATCAATACAATTGTACAATAATGTGCAAGTGAACACAATTTTCATACAAATGGGTCTTTCCAATTATACTATACACAATAAATTTAGTATTTTTTTTTTATAATTTACATATTTGTTTGCCCACCTTGCTGTATCATCGAATAATTTCAATGGCAATGGCAAGAACAGGATTTTAGGCAAATTAAAACACGAATTAACAAACGTCATCATTTAAATAGGCATTTGGGGAGAGCAACACTTGCAAAATGGGTCAGTTAGCAATATGCACATCCGTTATAAGTAATGCTAAACTGACAAACATCTTTGGTGGTCTTTCGGCTTTCTCATGCAACCTACGCTTATAAAAGCTATTGATAGTGTGACAGATGGGATAGAGCTCTTATTCTGAAAAATAAATCAGTTGCCGTTAATGACGTCAAAACGTAGTCATCACTTGGTTAAACTCTATTGTTCATTGGTGCTTCAACATAACAGAAAATCAGATTACGAATACATGTATATAGTCGGCTTACATGTTTATGTTGGTGGTGGTGGGAGTGGTGGTTCATTGTTTATTGCTGATCCCATTGTTTTGTAGGGGTCGTGTTTGATCTATGTTTTGTTATGCAGTACTTCGTGTTATTTGTAGTTTTGCAATCATCAGAGAGCTGGTTGTTTTCATTTAATTGTCTTCCTGATAGCTTGTGCGTGTAAGTGTTTAGTTATTCTTCCTTGTGGTGCCATGGGTAGGTTAGCAGCGTGTAATTCCTGATCATACTCACTTACCTTATGACTGAAACTTGAATAAAGATAAAAAAGCCACCAAACAAACCTACAAACGGAAATGAATGGTCCAATAAAGGAGAGTGTAAAGGGTTGATGGGATTGATGGGAAGGGAATAAAATGGGAAATATTTCTATAAGAAGCTCTTCCTTACCATTCTATTTTCTTCTATGCTTTACAAATACTATACGCGGAATGGAAACCAGAAAACACAGAACCATCGATCTGAGCGATAGCAGTCGTAATTACGGCAGACGTTACTAAATGATGTGTTTGTAATCTACAATCACTGACAATTATGAAGAAAGAAGCTCTAAAGTTAATGAATGTTCCAAACGATCTTAAATCTTAAAACGCTGATCACAACTAATGTCTGTTTTCCTTGACAAACAGTGTAGGTCCATATCACACTGTGTTCTTGTAGATCTAGGTCCATAATATTTGCCTCTATACTTACATTAGTGAATAATGTTAGCAAATATACAGACGACTTAAGTAGACGACATTTTCAGATGCGTTTTTGTCGTTAAACAAGTCGACAGCCTTGCTAGTATTTATACCACCCTTACCAACTTTAGAACGGACTATCTCAGGATGTGCAAGGTCTACACTAATATAAAATAATTATGCCATGATTGTCCATCTGTACGTAAGATAATTTCGAGCTAAAAGACGCAAAGACAATGGACATGATACTTGGTAAGTGTAAATTTCCAAATAGTTTTCCTTATTTTTCATTAACATATGTTGTAGGTACACATTAGAATTGTCTCAGGGAGGCAATTCCAATGTGAACCTACAACAAATGTCTTTTCAATACATGAGTTTTTCACCATTAAGCTTTTTTATTAAAACAGATTCTCAACCACTTTCATTGTTTCAGTGTATTGAGCATGTAGAAATGTGAACAAGTTTTCATGTAGTTTGGCATGCACATGGGTGACAATTATAGATTGCCTATTTTATTCTTATGACAACTTATCTTGAGATGTTTGATTGGAGTATATTGCTAAATTGGTAGTTGCGTGGTTGTTAGAACGTTACAGATATTTGTATGGTAGAGAATAGGAAGGAGTTGAAGACAGCCATTTTAGGCTATATGACTTCAAACAGCCGTAATTGAATATGCATAAACAGAATAACTAATTGCCTGCTATTCAATTTAACTTTGTGTGAAGTTTTATAGATACTTCAGTAGAAAAAAAATGATTTTGAAAAAAAATATGTACATTTTGCGATGAAATGGGGATTTCATTGTACAATAAAAATACTGGAAGTCAATTATATTTTTAAAATGGCGACCTCCATTAGAACTTAGATTTAATGCAAATCTTCCGTTAAAAAAGATCTGTTCTTGAAATCAAAATCTGTACAATTTGCAATGGATTTTTATTGGCCTTCAAAGTTACAGGAAGTTGATTCACAATTCCAAATGGCGGCCTCCTAGATTTTAGACTTTTACATTACGATATTTTTCTTACGTCCGATTTTGAAATTTCATAAATGAATTAAATTGCACGCTCTGACAAAGCCTTTTATTTTTTGTACATCGTGAATGAATATTGCTGATCCCTTTAAAACATCGAACATTTTTTTTCAAACTTTGAATCTATGGCTGTCAAATCGTTTTAAAATTCTTGTAATGATAAACGCCATATGCTTCTTGTGGTTGTTCTTTCAAACTGCTTTCTAAGAAAGTAGAGGAAATTCGTTTTCAAGGACGGTGTATCGATTTGATTTATCGTCATTCAATTTCTGTAAACTTATCAGAGACAGGAAGGAAAACTTGAGACTTAATTACAAGTAATCAAGCAAGCAGTCATGTAAACAAATGTGTCAAAGAGTTAGGTAATAATTTAGGGTAAAGCCGGGTAACTTCGGACAGCGGGCAATTTCGGACATACATTTGCAAACAGTGAACATCCAGATGAGACGGCTCTTAATGAGCCGTCTCATCAGGATTTTCACTGTTTGCTTAATCAATTTATTTTCATTCCAATAATTGAAATATGGAATGAACAAGGTCGTTGTCCGAATTTAGCCGAGCGTCCGAATTTACACCAAAACTACCTTAGGCTCCAACAAACATTCGGCATCTGGGGAGAGTTCTTTTGAGGACCTTTTGGTCCGCTGCCGCATACTTTTTTTTTAAACTTTATAACTTCTCAACAGATAGGAATAACAACGCACTTCCTACCTTGTCTTACTCCCCACAGGAGTCAAAGCCTGGTAAATTAAAAATAAAGCCCCTATGGCCCAAAACTAGGCACCAGTGGAATATTTGTATATCCCTATCAGCACTTTTTCAACAGTGAAACAACACAGACCCCAACACACCTTATATGGAAACTGAAAGTTACCTGCACATCACCAGCCCTATCACTCACTTTCAGTCAGTAGATCAATATTACACAATATTCAAAATCTAAAGGGGACACTTTATTTACCAGTATACTTTTTGGTAAAATCTCTCGGAAATAGGACAATTTAAATGCTCATTGGAAACAACTGGTAACTGCAGCTGACGCAATGTCCTTCACCTCAAGCAGGACTGTCTGATATGATGCTTTAGTTTCGTATTTCATTCAAACTTGTCGAAATACCCATCCTAAAAGGCTTTTAGCTGAAATATGCTCATATATCATCATTTTAAATTCAAAATATACTATTTTGCCCCCTAAACTAGAATATATTAAAATTCGTCCATCCCCAAATTCGAAACTATCCCCTGATGCAGTATACATTAAAAAAAAAAACTAGCGTAGGTAAGGACATATTTTGAATTGCGTAATATCCTAATGATTGACCTGTAGAATATGCAGAGCAGATATAAACTTATGCGCGGATCCAGAGTGGGGGACAGGGGGTCCGGACCCCCTGTAAAATCACAAAAATATAAGTTTTTTTTAGCAATACTGGTCCGGATCTCCTTACAAACCACAATGCTACCAAGCAAGCATTCAATGTTTTGCCATCATCGGCGTTTCGCTGGCGGGTTGATGATGGCTCGCTTAAAGTGGTATTTGGATCCTTCCTCCCCTTATCAAATTAAAAAAAATGTCAAAGTTGGACCCTCTCTGACAAATCTTTCTGGATCCGCGCATGAAACTATCAGTGATTATATGTCTCTCTGACAAGCAGAGATGCAGATATAAGGGAGTTAATGTTGTAGATAGGGATGGTACAAAAGTAAGCGAGGATGGTCAGAAAATACCACAATCACACACTGCAGACCAACCCACCACGGCACCGTAATGAGGAGCCACAGAACACCAACAGTTAAAAGGCACCAGAAAGAAAACTTAAGTATAGTAAAACCTGTTTAAAGCGGCCACTCAAAAAGAACACAAAAATTGGTTTTCAATACCGATTATCGCTTTGCAGAATGCTCCCATTGGGAGCATTCTGCAATACTTTCGACCTTGATGAAGCTACTATTTCCCATTAAGACCTTTGTTTTGTCTATTTTTAATTGGCCGCTTAAGACAGGTTTTACTGTAAAGCAAGAAGCTCTCTATTCCCCATCAAGATGAATGCAAAAGTAGAAATTACACTAAATACTGAATAACGAAACAAGGACCAACACAGAAGCCACACTAACAATGGGATTATCAACAAACAATGAATCAGGGGAAGGGTCGTAACTAATGTTGTGAGAACTTGTGACCCAACCCCATTGCTGTATAAAATTTGGCAAAAAAAACTAACAATGAATCAACAAAAATATAACCACCACATTAGAACGAACATCAGCCAATGCCACTGGGAGTAAGCGATGGGGGAGGGGGGGGGGGGGCTTATATGCATTTTACTGGTACCGCCCTAGATATCTGTTGTTGTTAAAACACAAAATGGTTAGCTTGCATGGAGGCTTCCTAACAATTGCAATGTATAATCAAAGAGAAAAAATCTAACCAAATTAACACACTATGATAAAAATGAAAATGGCTTACGACTCACAGATAGTCAGAGCTAAAGAAAACCTCAAGTGGAGCCACGGTTGGCCCAGCCAAAGACAAGCATGCCCAAAGGAAAAGCAACAACAAAAACAACAGCAACAACAGAATTACATTTATTTATTTAATGTTTTGATTTGTTGCCGCGTTGTTAAAGTTTTTTTTTTCTGAAATTAACCCTGAGTATAGAAGATAGTTTTGTTAGTTATTTAGACCCTGATTAGATAGGGCTGCTGATTAACAACACTGTCGATCTGGTGAAATAATCTCAAAGTAAGAAAGAGGGCATAACAAAACAAGACAGAAATAACATAAATGATCCACAAAAACAAAAGAAGCACCACCTTGGAACGGTCAGTAAAAAAGATTTACTGGAGGGCTTAAACACTTGAACCATCTAAACAACCTTTAAGTAATAGAGAGAACCTTAAAATAATAAGAAAAAATAGCAGACCTGATTTTGTTAAGTCTGCTCAAATTCTGATATAAAAAGCACATACCTTGTAATAATGACCCCATAACACTGATTTACCCGTATTGTGTCTAAATTTCTTTATTTGAACTTATTATCTTAGCAAATAGTGCAGACCCTGATTAAATATCGCATTAAGCATGCGAATGAGTCATATTTACGGATCTCGCAGATAGACAAACGGTCAATCTCGTATGTACATGATTTAGGTAATTAGTTATTTTCGTTTGTAGCAGTGAACGACGACCTTGACGGTGCATGCTGGGCATTTGTTATTAACATCCAACAATGACATTTCTTAGGTGAGATAGTTAAATGAGTATGTGTGACATTAGATCTGAGGTGCTTCAAGATAAACGCTGTCGACATGATCCATACAAACTTGGTGACATGGGTTGGTCTGTGGTAAAACTCCTTGTGCGGATCAAGAAAGTTCTGATAACGTTTTTTTTTTTTTTTTTTTTTTTTTTTTTTTTTTTTTTTTTTTTTCAGTTGATGAGGGAAGAAAGATTCCAAATACAATTTAAAGCAGGCCATTACCGGCTCACCAGCAAAACGCCATTTAGTTTAAATGGCGTTTTGCTGGCGGGCCGATTTTGGCCCAACATCGAATGCTGGCTTGATAGCATTGTGATTTTTCAGGGGTCCGGACCAGTATTGCTAAGAAAACGTATATTTTGTGATTTTTCAGGCGGGGGGGGGGGGGGGGGTTAAAACCCCCTGTCCACACTCTGGATCCGCGCATGAACTCACATGTTTCACTGGGATATTAGTTACACGCATGTGGTTTTCCTTTTTTCGATAAGCACATACAATCTTCTGAAGATCGTAAAAGGAAAAGGCTAAAAACTAGGTTCGTGTTCAGAGCTAGCGTGACAAATAAGTACTATTAAGATTTTCGTGTCATGTTTTTAGGCCTCGTGTAGCTGCAAGATTTACTGTTATAAAAATACTGCTAGTGTTAAGTTAACCATCCCACAAAACAGAAATGTACAAAAGTAAGAACCTATGCCTAATTATAGTAAAATATCTATTTTATACTTAAAATGTGCCTGATTAATCACCAACCATACAGAACGAACACACCACTTACATGTATTCTGCTTACAACCATTGCAAACAAATTCATGATCAGTTTAAGAAGATCATCAAGTATAATAAGGCCAGAATTTTCTTATTAGTTGATTTACGGGATTTAGGGTCGGAAGACGAAAAAAAGCTCTGAAAATGACCGGTTGACTTGTCATTTTCAGAGCTTTTTTTAATATCCCCAGAACAAAAGGTAAACCAACAGTCTGTATTAAACCTTTAAAATATTTCATCATTTTCCTAAAAATCTGAACAGGACAATAACTTTTAACAATGTCACTCTCAAAAATACACAGTGAGAACCTCAAAAGTATTGTATATTAGTTCTTTTCAACGAAACAAATAATACGTACTTAGAGTGGGCGGATAAAATAAAAAAGTAATTTTAGATTTTTTCTACTTTCCGGAAAATTACAGTTGGAGGGTTTGTAAATCAACTTATAAAAAAGTCTGGCCTACAAGATATTATACCCGGTATATATAGCTATGGCTTTCTCTTTTATTATACGACGGTGGTTCAGGCTTCAGACTCAGTGACGACACTGACTAACACGCTAATCGGTGGGTCGGAGTATAATGTTTGTTTAAGGCGGGACACACCGTAGCTCAACTGTTTTTTTTCTTTAGCTGTAACAGCATGTGTGTTGATAGCCATTTTTGTGTCGCCTGCGAAGCATGACACATAGGGATCATGACGCGGTGTCACAGTTTTTGTTTTCGATCGATAAATTTTGAAGGGATGCATCAATTTTATTCAAAGTTTACAGAAGGGTAAACTATTATCAAATACAGATCAATTTCGAGTTTGGAGATTATCCGCAACATTTTGACGCAGTTATGGCCCTTTTTTGCTTAGTTTTAGGCTAAATTTTGGTTTCCGAACAATAACGTTTGAAGGGATGCATCAATTTCATTTTAAAGTTTACAGAAGGGTTAAATACAGGTAAAAATAAGTGAGTTTGATCAGGAAATACCACAATCACAAACTGCAGAGCAACCCACGACACCGTGAGGAAGAGCTACAGGACATTTACAGAAACAAGACGTAAAAAAAAGCGACGCAACCAGCTCTCTTCCTCTTCAAGATGATTTCAAAACTAGAAAGGACAGAAAGTAATGCATATTAAAACAAAGACCATCACACAATCAGAGATGCATAAAACAATAAATAAACAATAATAGAACTACAACCTTACACCGGACAGCCGCCTAAGCCCTCAGGGGGGATGCATTTTACTAGCGCCAAAACTTGGCGCTAGATTCTACTGTTGTTAATACACAAAAATTGTTTAGTTCGCATGGAAGCAACCTAAATAATGCAATACATCATCACAGTGAAACAATCTTATCAAATTAACACACTATGATGAAACATAGAAAAGGGGCGTATGACTCAAGTTAGACTACGGTGGGTCCAGCCAAGGACAAGCATTTCCCCAAAGCTATTATTATCTGACAAGTTCCCACTATAGACCATGATTGCCCAGTACCTTACAGTGACACATATTTTACCCCACCATCTGACCCTTAAATTACTGAGAGACTGGTGTAAGAGAGAGAGAGAGAGAGAGAGAGAGAGAGAGAGAGAGAGAGAGAGAGAGAGAGAGAGAGAGAGAGAGAGAGAGAGGGGGGGGGAGAGAGAGAATAATGTTGAGTCAGTTTTTTTTTGAAAATAGCCTTAGGAAAGCGAATGCATAATTCAACCATGCAATATCCGCTTTATAATTCCATTCAAGGCTATTGTCATCTTTATTTCCGCTTCTAGGCTTTTGGTAGACGATTCTTTCAAGATTCATTAATATCAATTTATACTACTCAAGATGTTGCGTTTTCTAATTGCTCTTTAACCTCTTCTGTCTGGTAAACGTAGATGACAATCCAGCAAGCGTCGCCTTACAACTGTGCAACCACCAGTTAAGCAAAATGCTTGCTCTTCAAAATCAAATTTGATGATAGAACTATCATGTTAATATACGCAATTTGCCACTAAAGTGACAGGTATTTTAACATTGATCGGCAGCTTGACATGTTGACACGAGAGGAAAGACAATGGGCATGATACTTGATAAGCGTTAATCTCAAAATGGTTCCCTTCTGTTTTCAGTATCTTATGCTGTTGGCACACGTTGGAATTGCCTCATTGAGGCAATTCCAACATGTACCGACAACATGTTCGATGGATTAGAGGTTTTACACTATAAACTTTTTTCACAAACTTCTCAATTAGCTATACCTTTATTTTTAGTGGAATTAGCAAGGCGAAGTTAACACGTTTTCATGTAGTTTGGTATACACCTGGGTGACAATAATAGACTGCAATTTCTATGTCATTGACAGCTTATCTTGTGGTGTTTCACCATCATGCAATGCTTAATTGGTAGTTGCGTGGTTGTATAAAGGGTTTATAAACCTTGTAAAACGTGGGATTCCACAACATAACATTCTTGGACGAAAGCGCTAGCTAAAATATTATTTAAACATCACAGCTCTTCCAATGAACTCTTCAGATTGATGTTCTATAACATGTAAGCTTTGATGTTTAACGCACCACAAATCCGAATTTCCTGAAACGTCCGGAAATATTTCCTGCACCCATTAAGAATGCTTTTCTTTTTCTCTCCAGGCCTCGAGGTTATAAAACTTGTTCCATGCTCAACTCAGCTGAGCATGGAATTTATCCTGCTTATAAATGTTTAAATGCCAACAATTGTTGGCATTTAACATATATAAGCCTGATAAATACAACCTCTAAGAGACTTAAATCAAGAAGCTTCTTTATTTGTCGGTATTTTAGTTTTCATGAGCAGTTAAAATGTCGTGCTCAGTTGAGTTGAGCTTGAAAAAAGTGTTATAACCTCAGGGCCAGCTTTCAACATTTTGTCGGCAAATATGTTCAGGAAACACTTCAGTCACCAATACAGACCATTACAAAGGCAAAACACAAAACCACCATACACAATAGGAACAAAATCAGCAGCGACAACAACAAACAGGTGGGCCAAATGACCCTGAATCGCTCACCTGAGTGTTGTTGCTTCTAGGCATATGTATATATTGGAAACTGGCAACGCCCACTGGTGTCATGTTGTCACCTGCTGGGAAAGGGCTAACCTCTTGGATCTCTTGTATGTGATGTTTTCTTGTGTTTTTGTCACTTTCCATGTGGTGTCCTGGGTCAGGTGCGGTACTTGATTGTATCGATTCCTGATCTTTGCCTTCTTACGTATTTTAGAATTAAAAGCAAACTCCCTGTTTTCATCAGACTAGCTGTTATTCCACCACATATTTCCAGTACAAATATGAAAAAGACAACTTGGTGCGCTAGTTAAAGACAAATCAGCCACGACATTTGCTTTCAAATAATGTGGTATTTTGAATAATGTCGATTCAGACGAGCCTGTGCAGCCTCCTATTAAGCATAGACACTCCAAACGATGTTTAGTCAGCAGTATAACAGTCATAGAATATTCAAACGACTTGCAAAGGCTCTGATCAGACTGTGCGTACGCACAGGCTGGTCTGAGCCTTTGCTAGTCGCACATACCACATTGTTGGAAATCTCATGTCGCGGCTCAGTTTTATTTGAGGTAATCTAGATTCTAGTTCTCTTCCTGTTGCAGTACAATTTAGTTTAATTTCCATTCAGCTTATTGCATTTCTTCATAATCCTTGTCGTTATTTTTATCAATCTATCAATACGTGAGCCATTCTATATCAATTGGTGTAGTCTATTGCTCAAACAGATTCTTGGTCATTTTTAATCATGCTTGCCCACGATATATATGGACTTGTTGAAGTCTTTTTTTACAGGTTACCTAGATGCAGATTTTTATTGTTTTTGCAATTTGATATAGTTTCATTTAAATTCAGTTTTTTCAGTATTGCTTCACAATCCTTGTCGTTATTTCTGTCAATACGTGAGCCAGTCTACAGAGTCTAGGTCGTTTTATTCATGCTTGCCAGCGATGTAACCTAGATGCTGAGTGCTTTTGTTCTTGCAATTTGATATAGTTTCATTTCAATTCAGCTTATTCAGTATTACTTCATAATCTTTACCGTTATTTCTATCAATACGTGAACCGGTCTACATATTCTAGGTATTTTGATCATGCTTACCCACGATATAGATGAACTTGTTGAAGTATTATAAGTAACCTAGATACTGAGTGCTATTTGACATAGTTTCATTACAATTCAGCTTATTTATCGCTTCATAATTCTTGCTGTTATTTCTATTAACAAAGTGAGAATAGTATTGGTCAGTGGACTATCACTCTGACCTTGATAGGTCTGATTTATGCTTTTGACCTGTTGCTCCTTTACCATTTTTATTATATTAATTGCCACCCTCTTGTGTCATTTAATAGATACCTACTTTCGTGGAGCAATGGATGGGTATTATGTAGTGCATGTTGTGTTTTTATTATCTCTTATGTCGCTCTGTTATAAAATGATCCAATCTTGAATTGGTAAAGCTTAGTATTTGAAGCTAAAAAGATCACAATAACGTGTGTAAAACTTTATGAGAGAGAGAGAGAGAGAGAGAGAGAGAGAGAGAGAGAGAGAGAGAGAGAGAGAGAGAGAGAGAGAGAGAGAGAGTTCTTGTGTATAGTTTATGTCTTTGTTTGTTCGTATTTTAATTTTATTTGAACTGGTAAAACATAGCATTTGAAGCAAAAAAGATCATAATAGCTTGTGTAAAACCTTTAAGAGAGAGAGAGAGAGAGAGAGAGAGAGAGAGAGAGAGAGAGAGAGAGAGAGAGAGAGAGAGAGAGAGAGAGCTTTACTTTGTGTTCTTGCGGTTGTGTATAGAATATTTCTTTCTTTGTCTGTATTTTAATGCAACTTTCTCACGGTACCATCACCATCATGATGAATTAATCTGCGATCTGATTCAGTTCCTGATCAATCTCACGTATGTTTTGGGCGAAAGCGCTGATATACCTGATATATTACAATGTTACATTGTTAGAGTTACAAGTCTTTGCTCAAAACGAAGCATGTTTTGCTCTGTGTAAAATATCCAGCGGTACTCTTTGTACAGATACTAGATATTAATTACATAGGTCAAGATAAACAACATTTTG
The DNA here is from genome assembly GCA_964019695.1 of Loripinus fragilis. NCBI lineage: Eukaryota > Metazoa > Mollusca > Bivalvia > Lucinida > Lucinidae > Loripinus > Loripinus fragilis. Next base: position 64,856,891 of record OZ026516.1, read on the forward strand.
AGAGTAAAATTGTAAATATTTTCTTACCCAGTAGTTTTAACACATGTTTTGGGAACTAACAAGGATGGTTCTTTTGGGTACCCTCAGCATTTGTTTGGTTAAGAAATAAAAAAATTAAATTCTGTAGTATTATTACTGTCGTGACAACCAAAAGTGACAGTGACGAAATATATTGTTTACAATTGTTAAGTAAAACGTTAACTTGTACACTCTACTTAAGCTAACGCGATTCGAGAGATCACTTGTGTATTAATCCTATCCTGCGGATAGGATTAATAAACAAGTGTTCTTTCGATTCTAATTCCATAATAACTTGGTAAACAAGACATGTCGCCACTGTCACTCTTGGCTGGCAGGACAGTAGTTGTCTGTCTGCTGATCGGTTATCCACCAGTCGCGTATTTTATTGTGGCGAGTTTTGTCGCCTGTTGTTAACCGTTCCAAGCAGTTTGACCCTGATCAGACCCGACAAACCTCGTTTCAGGTCTGGATCAAAAATTTGAGCCAGTGCATGAGATTTCCAACAATGTTTTGTTTGTTTGTTTGATTTGATTCTTTACGTCCACTCAACAATCTTTCAGTTATGCGGGACGGTTCTTCCTGGGTTAAACCAGTACTAAGCTAGGATAAATGTGTCTTGCTCAAGGACCACAACGCAGTGACGCCGGTGAGGCTCGAACCCGCTACCCTCCGGTCTCGATTCCAACAATGTGGTATGTGCGACCGGCAAAGCCTCAGATCAGCCTGCGCATACGCGCAGTCTGATCAGAGACTTTGCTAGTCGCCTGAGTATTCTATGATTGTTAAGCTACTGACTGAACACCATTTGGAGTTTCAAAGCTTAAAAGGAGGCTCCAGAGGCTCGTCCGAGTCTATACTTGTCAAAATGTCAAATTGTTGGAAATCTCATGCTGCGGCTCGAATAGCTTGTCAAGCTAATGGTATGTGCGAATAAGTTCATTGAAAGTTTATCAAAAATACCTAGCATGCAAAGAGATTAATGCACATGTTAAAATTGTAAACTGCTGTAGCCGTGACCTAATGTAATTTTCGTGTGTCACGCACACTTATTAAGTTTGCGACAGTTGTTAATGGAAGGATATTCTTGCTCTCATTATGAATGTTAAATGTGGCGTTAAATATCAATGGAGGCTGGCTGCGACCCAATATAGGTATATTAACAGATAAATTAGCACATGCACGTATCTTTCCTAGAAATTATTGTATGATAGAGTATTCTACAAGCAGAATGAACACTTACTAGGAAGTCACTTCAATCCCTCTCATAAAATGATATAACGTCTGCCTCTAGTAGCTTATATAGCAACGAGTTTACTAATAATCTTTTAAAAGCTTGTAAACAGATCATCCATACATAGAGAGAACCTACTAAAAAAGGCTAGGTTTTGTTGAAATAATGGAAAGTGCAAAAATTTCCATGGCCCTTTGCACAAGCCGAAGCGGTATTTTGCTTTCTTCTGGAACCCAGTATTTCTGAAGGACCAGAATATGAAAATATATATCAATACTACATGACTAGTACTAAACCGTTCAAAGTGTTTAAAATTAAAAATGTTGTTTTCAACCTTCATGATGTAATGAAAATAATGGATGGAACTACATTTTACAGAGAATTCTTTTCAAAAAGCAAATGAGTATGATCAGGAAAAACCACAATCATACACCACAGATCAACCCACAATGAGGAAGAGCCCCAGGGCACTTACTATCACAAGACATAAGGAAGACAGTTTTATATTTACACTTTATGTTTCAAGCGAGCAAATCTTTACGTCGGCAAATGAAGGAAACTACAACTCTCTTCAATGTGGTTATTCAATGTATCAATCTGAGAACACAGATCAACCATTGTCACCAAGAGAAAGAGGCACAAGAACAAAGGCAAACTAACAAAACTCATATGTAGCTACAAAGGCCGGGCTACTCCTAAAATGGGCAAAGCAACAGTCACCGGTTGATTCGCCGCCATAGATTCTGCTGTTGGTAAATGCGTGGAGGCTTCCTCATTTATCCAATGTAAAATCGCATCACAGAGGAGAATCACGTGACTTCAAAACATATACAATGGCGGATACCATTGAACATACCCGTCGATTCAGGTAAGACTTTCTTTGATATTTCAGTTAATACTAGTCTGATTTGCATGTGGTTTAAAGCAGATACCCACGAAAAATGACAGCAACATGCCCATCGTATGCAGCTTTCAGACAAAGATCTGGTCAAAAAGTAATTGACGAGCAACCGAAAAATTCGGTTGCTCGTCAATGACTATTTAACCAGATCTTTGTCTGAAAGTCGCTAAGACGGATATGTTGCTTTCATTTTCCCAGGGTATCTGCCTCAAACCCAATGCCAATCTTATCAGTATTAACAGAAATATCATAGGAAGTCTTACCTGAATCGAGGGATTTTGACTAAAATCTGCCATTTTTTTATATTCTTAAGTCACGTGATTCTACGCCGTGTCGCAGAGAAACAATCAAATCAAATTAATTAAATGTATGGTAACAATGAAAAGGGCAAGTAACTCACAGACAGTCAACCACTGATTCAGTCACTCTGTGTTTGCTTTATGGCTAGTGTTCCAATTACTTTTGGATTTAATTCATGCTTTTTTGTCGTCTGCTGATTTTCTTTTTCAAAATCAACGTTTTCGAAAATTTCTTTCAGAAAAGCCATCTGAGTGTCAAACAGATTTGACCTAGATCAGGTCCGGCGTTTTGTGGGGCCTGATCTGGGTCCAAAATGTTTGCAAAAATTATCAGCAGACGCCACTAGAAGTCAAAGATTTAACGCATATTTGTAAAATTTATAGCCTTTGGGCAACTGGCATAGAAGCAATTGTAAGTTCATAATGTCTTTTAAGAATTCAATTGCAATTTTATACTACTGGCTTCTTCTAATCAGCTCTACAATCTGCCAATTTGGAAGGAAATGTAGCGCTTGATTTTAAAATCTGGTCGTGAAATCGTCTGTTTTACTACAATAATCTGGTAAAGTGTTTTTCGAAAAAGATTTAAATCTCATGTACAGTAAAACCTGTTTTAAGCGGCCACTCATAAGGAGACCAAAATAGGTCTTAATGACAAATGGTAGCTAAATGAAGGTCGAAAGTATTGCGGACTGCTGTCTTTGACAAATGGTAGCTTAATGGAGGTCAAAAGTATTGCAGAATGCTCCAAGAGAGCATTCTGCAATACTTTCGACCTTCATTAAGCTACCATTTGTCATAAAGACCTTTGTTTTGTCTAATTTTGAATGGCCGCTTAGGACAGCTTTTACTGTACTGCAATAAGCTGCGAAGCACTTTTTATGCGAATGTATAGCACGTATATAGGCTAGCAGTGATGAAGAAAATATGTAGGTCGGGACACGGAATTTTGGTACGCAACTGCAAGTAGCGAAGGCTCACGAACCTGCCTATCGGCAATCTCGCCAGAGCCAATGCATCTCGAATACGCAAAGTAAGGAAGTGCAGAAGGAACCAAACCAAACTTCTCTGGTTACGTCAGCATGTGCGTTGAAAAGAGGTAGACTTAAGGCCCACTATGCCCTTGCTCCCCACTAGTCTGATTTTATGACACCTATATCATTGTAAAGATGACTACTTGTATTTCCCGCATCGAATGTCACTTGTTGGATGAAAATGAATGCTGGATAAGCCTATTGTATGCAATTGATTATCTGTCCTTGATTTCTAAATATTTCGTTCTTTGTGAATCTATACATATGGGAATACGGGGGTCCAAATTTACCAGTTTTCAAACCACATTGCTTTAAATTAATATATATTGTGTCAATTCAAACATTAAAATGAGAATACATAACTCTTTTTGGAAAAAAATAAGAGTTATTCCCCTTGTAAGTATACAAAATAGCAAATTTAGCCATAATGTACATTCAAACCAACTATTTTTTTCTAATACATTTGATGGCACAGTTTACACAGGTTTTACAAAGGATATCAATTTTCTTAAATATCTAAGATTTCTGATTGCTTAAAAAGCAGTTACCTTGATGGGACGCCATACAGCACACTGGTAGTGAAACTATATATAATGAATTAAAAGCTCACAAGAACACAGTAACCGGTTTGGGTAGAGACAAAGTACTTCCTAGCAATTGACATTATAACAGATATAAGGAGCCTTCCATTGTATTCAACTGTTTATGATATAAATAAGTCATTTAAATTCCAAGCTTAACGAACTTGTATGGAAAAGAATTTGCCCTGTAAGGTTCTGTAGCAAACGGCGTCTACAATGTATTGCGGTGACTTTGCATTTATTAATATTTCATAATATGAATGTACATATTTGAGAAGTTTTATAATGTATTGTGTTACATGTATCGATCACAAATATTAATGCCAACTATAAGCAATATATTCTTATTATAAAAAAACTACGAAAGCCCAATTTTGTCAGGTAGCTGGCTAGATGCATGATAGAAAATCTCACACCTGATCTCCAGTTGTTCCTTTCTCGTGAAGTTATTCCATGTCATCTTGGGACTTCCTGATCCGTGCCTTCTATCAACCTGTATATCACATGCTGTTCTGAATGTACCTCTAGAATGCTCCTACTGTCCAAACAAGTTAAGCCATCTCTCTCTCTCTCTCTCTCTCTCTCTCTCTCTCTCTCTCTCTCTCTCTTTAAATAAGGTCAATGTCTCGATCTCAAGATATGCCAGTAGTTTTCTTGACCTAACTGTGGTCACATCCTTTGGCATGATATTGAGGATCTGTCAGATCATAGCCCAGTCGTGTGCTGCAAGTGCTGAAGGTTCAGCTTGGTCAATGGCCAAGTTTCACTGGCATGGAGGATCTTGCTCCATGCGCAAGAGCTGTACAAATGGCCACATGACTTGTTAGAGCGGTGGTGGCATGTTAGAACTGGCAGTAGCTCCCTGAACTCCTTACATGCGTGTTTAACATGAGCAGTGACCACTAGCTCACAGCTTTGCAGTAATCACCAGCTCAAAGCCTCAGCCAACGGATAACGTTTCGAGGGACATAGTCAAATGCCATCTCTAGGTCCAGGAAGGCATTATAAATCTGCTTGTTCACTGCTAGGCATTGCCACACTACAATGATTGCATATATAGTGCCTCTTCCTGGGACAAAGCCTGACTGCGAGTCATCAATAGACACAACCGCTCATATGAGGCTTTCAATAATCTTCTCAAGGATCTTAAGTCAGTTGTTCGGTCAGTTTTAGACCGCGATAGTTGTCTTTGTCCAGAGCATCACCTTTGCCCTTTTCTCCCAGACAATGAATCTCTGCTCCCAGTCAGTTGGGTCCTTACCATCTCTACTCTTTTGGTCAGGTAAGGGGTGAATTTGAGGCATATTAATAATCGTGTCGCTTACCAGGATCTCATGCTGCAGAGCAACCCCCTCTCCAGACATAACCATCACATCAGTAACAAGCTTGCACAGGCTCTTTTGAAATAGTATGCAGTCTATACGGTTTGCTGTTTTACCTGACCTTTATGTCATTAGGTGACTGTTCCATTTTTGAGGAAAATGTTATATTAAAGGACCCTCTCACTTTCAACATTAGGGTCTGGCTTGCCATACCCAAAGCTGACATGAACTTGTCTCTGTGGTCATTGGATGAGGAATGCTGATGCTTGGATCATTGCAGACATGGCACGTAGTTGGTCATGTAATGGGTCGTTAAGTCCGCATTGTGGGGCATAGGCAGACAGGAAACAAAACACTCGCTGAGCGACTAGGAATTGCACTATGTTGATACTGTTAGACACCTTAAATACCTCTTTCATCCACGGCACACCAGCAGTACTTTTGCTGTTTTCGATTATCTTATCAACCATGTTATTTCATAGCTGTATTGGTCTTGGCATCAGACCAAGTACAGTGATATATTCAAGCAGATGTTTTTGAAGCATTTAAGGACATATGCTACTAAATACTTCCCATGTTGAAATATGTTCAATACTTTGCATACAGTTTGTTTTATGCATGGGTTATCCATTTATGAAATAAAACGGATATGCCACCGTGCATATTTGTTAATTATCTCAACTCGAGGTTTTCAGCATTTGACCAGTTTTCTAAACAGATGAAAGAATAACACTAGTCCTACATATCGAGCTAAAATAGTCATAATCTTCAGCCAGCTTCTTTCTATTAACTTAAATTATTGCCCATGACCTCAAACCTTTTTGAAAATGTGCAAGTTTATTTGTTATTCCAAGCTTTGACAAAATTCTGTATGATAGAAAATTCTTCTACATAATTGTCATCAAACTACTGGATTTAATACCTTTGAATTTCTTTACGAATAGTGACAATTCATAGGAGTTCGAAGAACTTTCATTTACTTGTAGTGTTGCAGTATGTTTCTCTTTATTAAAATAATATTTAATAATAATATGCACTTTACAGATTTGAATATAAAGACAGTCAATATAAAGCAGTAGGCATTTATTTTTCAAATTGGTGCTGAATTATGGAAATAGACATTTTTCCTCCTGTAATTTCAAATATGAATGCACAAGCTCCAGTAGCGGGGTTGCGGCTACATATACATAGTCCTGGGCTACTTCAATTAGGTCGCTCATTGTTATATCCATTTTTTCAAAGAGATATTTTTTTAAAAGCATTCGTATTTCAGCAAAGGAGACTCCCTACTCCTACCATGCAACTGAACATCAGAATGATAACTTTCGGCTGATCATATTTATGACACCACTATTATTGTTTAGTCATTGGTTAGAAATTCTAATACAGATGTAATGTTCAGCTGTTTTAAGATGTGATCTTCATTTAATATCAATGCTGTTAACACTTAAATCTGTATTCTAATGATGGTGACATAATCTTCTGCAGTATTCCATAAATTATTTATTAGCTACCTGATTCACGATATCACGCGTCAAGTATACGAGTGACTGCGCTAGGTGGGGTCAGTAATATCCCTACCCCACAAAACACGATTTAAAGAATATTTTTCGCTGGGGAGTCAATGGTGTCCTGAGACTGCATGCTGGCTAGGAAGTATCTCATATTGCTTGTGACGAATAGATGAATTTAACGTTTAAAACGGTTCATTTGAGGATGGCACAGTCCGTTTACATTCGGAAAACACATATCGTGTCGTCATAAAGCCCATTTCACAAACTTACTAACAAAAATGAATACAGTCACCTGTTGCAAGTACACTTGTAAATTTAAAGCATCGCTCGATTATATGGCTGTATGTATTTATGTCTTTAACAGTACTCGCCTGTGCAAAACTGCGCAGTATTACTGTCCTGTCAGTCAAGAGTGACATTGACGTCATGGTTTGTTTACTAAGATATCAGGGACTTATAAACGATAGATCACTTGTCTATTACTCCTATCCACAGGATAGGATTAAAACACAAGTGATCTATCAATTAGCGGTAGCTCATAAGTGGCGTGTACAAGTTAAATTTTACTCAACAATTGTAAACAAAATATTACTTCACTGTCACTCTCGGTTGGCACGACAATAAGAGAAAGCAATAAAAAGTGCATAAGAATAGGAATTACTGTGAAAATTTTCATATAGTGGGGTAATGCGTCGTTTGATGGCTCCACTGACGCGCCACCTAAAGGTGAAATTACTGAATGTAAATCAGACCAATTACCTTCCAATAACAAATTACATGTAGAAAACAGGGATCTCATAAATACTCTGAACAGGTAAATATGCTTATATCATCATCAACTTTATCATGAAATTTGTATGACAGCACATAGACCAGGCTCGTGGTGTTAGAACTTGTCCAGAAAATGGACTATTTCCTCATCAAAGACAGTAGACCGACTTCAATATAAGTACCACAATTACTATCTGCAAGAAATTCTAGAGACTCAGATGCCATCATTAATTAGTCAAAAACGTGCCTAGTTGTTCTTAATTTGTGAAATCATGTCTGGCTTTGTGGCATACTTACACTTGCCTTACAATTTAAACCCGGACCTATTAAAATAATCACCAGTAAGAGAAGTCGCAGACTCATTTAAAAGGCTTGTATGACAGTTGTGAAACTGGGAATGCCTAAACATGCGGCACGCATAGCAAGCAACCGCAGTTAAACACTAGATTTATGTCACATTGCGTAAAGCTTCAGATTTGAGAACAATACAAGTAAGAAAGAGGGCAAATATCAGGAATCGATACAATCAAGTTCCACACCTGAGCCAGGGTGCGCCAGCCTCACCCTTAGTTCAAATGTGGATCAAGACACATAGATGTTTGGTTTGCATGAAAGACTCCTAACTTATCCATATATCATCTCCTGGAACATAAAAATCAAGATTTAAAAAAGGAGATAAAGCAAAGACAAGGGCCCGGCAAGAGCCAAAGCACCAGACCCCTACCATCTCACCAATAGATGTCTTTAAGTCGGAACCACACATCGTAAAAATAAGTGTAAGCTAGTCCCTTTTGGTGTAAACTTACACTTTCTTTCCTACTATGAACATTGGTGCAGTTTTTGCTTCCAACGGATACCCTTTTAAGAACATATTTGATGCCAATACTTCTTCAGTGATTTTTAACAAATATGTCTATATGTCATTATTGTATTTACACTCAAGATCAATACTAACGAACAGAACATACAGTTAAACCTGTGTAAGACGGCTACACTTAAAAAGTCCAAAAATGTTTTTTAAGCCCAATTATCGCTTAATGCAGGTCAAAAGCATTGCAGAATGCCCCGCAATAAATTCGACCTTCATTAAACTACCATTTGTCATTAAGATCTTTGCTTCGTCTAATTTAGTGGCCGTTTTACAAAGGTTCTACTGTAGCCTTTAAAGCAGTTAAACGCTTACATTAAGTTCAGTCACAGTTCAACTGCTACCATTTGATGACATCTATGCCATCACATCTATGACGCCATAGGTGTGACTGACACTTGGCTATAATGGTAAGACAAGTTAAACTATTAGTGTTGGCCGCTGTGTCGACATTTGGGCTCCCGTGGGAATTTTTGGGTAAAAGTGTTTCCTATCGATTTTTGTCTAGAGAAATATATTCCATTTTAGGAAAAAGATGTTTCCAATTTTTTCTTGCAGTATTAACGTCACAGTGACGTCACAAAGTGACGTACCGTCTTTTCACATGAATCAAACAGCTTTTATCAGCTAGTGCTGTATACACATAAAATAATCACACTTTAGTGCTGTATATTGCGTTGAAGTGGTTGAAAAGTCTATAGGAGGATCAAAATGAAAATTTGATTCAACATGGACTTCAATTTAGGCCAAATTGACGCCGGTTTGATGTCAGTATGCTGCAAATAAACATATTGTGTACAGAAATATAATTCAGGAAAATTGTGTGTGCCTTGCGATTTAAAGCAAATGTTAGCATAAATTAATGTTTCTGGCGAAGCATTTTGAAACACGTTAGATCTCTGGCAGCTTTAGAGTTTGGCTGTTACAGCATGTTAACTACGTTACCCCTCACATTTTAAACAAAATATAATGTATAAAAAGTTGTTAAGGTAATACCTGAATATTCAAAAGGCTAAACGTTCATGTAATATACAAGAACATTTTATTCCCTACATAAATTTATGTTCATGAAAGTTATTAGGGCCAATTGTGTCACTTATGTTACATTTAAACTACCTCCTGTAAAGCCATTGAAATGTTGTTAATAAGTTCATTCAATAAGCTTCTCATTTAACATTCATGTTTTGAATACATATTCCAAATGACACAAATGACAAGTAATTGGCCATTTTATAACTGCAAGCAGCTGGTTTTTATCACAAAAACATTAAGAGTTATAAACTACTTATTAATAAAACCCTGAATATTATATTAAATGTAAGAATATTTTCATTCTAAAATTAAGCATGTTATGCTATATGAAAGCCTTTAACACCATATTTAAGCTTATATTGAAATTCAAAAGTGAAAGGCTGTACTCAACATAGTTTCTGGTGTAAACTATCATTTTGTTATTTGTGTGACAATATGTAACGTATATTACATACACCGATAAGTCTATCATATACAATAGTACATTGCGGCCCTAATTTACATAAGCAATAGCAACGAATGCTAAATTTGATGGCTCGCCTTAAGGTTTCTGTTGCTGGACATGTATTCTATTGTTCTGTCTTTTCTGCTCCCAACTTACTGTTTTGTTTACTCATTTTTTCCATTAGATGTAAAATCTTATTCCGAGTTGATACCCAATGGAAGAGTTTATGCCGAAGTATATCAACCTGATATACCGGACATAACATTAACATGGGGAACAGTTATATACAATACATTGCCTCTTACTTTGTGCAAATCTCTTACTTTTTGCTATATCTCTTAACTGCCTACCGCCCTGAATATTCTTTGTATATTTCCTCATATGTCATGTTATGACCTGAGTGAAAAATAAAGCCATTTGTTGTTGTTGTTGTCGTACAACCCTCACGACTGTTTATACATTGCTTAATTCCTTATATCATTTCGAAAAAGCTAGTAACTATGATCAGGAAATACAATCACACACTGTAAACCAACCAACGGCACTGCGAGGAAGGGCCACAGAATACAAATAGTCACAAGACATCAGACACAATTAAGTCAAGCAACCATCTCTCTCTTTCCCATCAATGTGATTGCAACACTAGAAGGACATAAAGTGCTGAGTAAAAGAAAAGGACCAAACAAACACAACAACATAAACAATGGGGGCAACGATATATAATGAATCGTCAACAACAGAACCACCGCCTTAGAATGGATAGCTGCCTAAGCCACTTGGGCGGGGGTGGGGCTTAAATGCACCTTGGTCCAAGATCCTGTTGTTGTTAAAGCACAGCAACTGTTAAGCTGGCATGGAAAAAACTGATTGTTTTTGTTATAGATATCCAGATTCAAGTTTGTCTGAAAAATAAGATTTTTCAATTCATATTAAGTTCATATTAATTATTCACGTAACAATTGCAAAATAGTATATCTTTTTTACTTTTCATATCTACAATAATGGTTTGCCAAAAATAATATATTTTGATACTTATTAGCAAATAAAATTGTAGAGAAATCAAAGTTTAATTGATATAATTCTTATCAGTTGTTCGAAAACAATCATTTTTGTAACTTTTTCAACTTTAGGTGTTCAAATAATGGGTAAATATGTTCAGTTACGTTACATGATAAGGCTAAATTCTATGTATCCATGTATATTTAGGTTAATTTACCTTGAAATAATACTAAATGTTTTGAAGGAGGTAGTCAGATCATATGCATTATAACTGTCTCTGATCAGTTATAGTTTAAAGAGACCGTCACCAAATCAATTTGTATCCTGGCTTCTAGTTGCGTATGCAGATGGCGAGGCATTTCTTAATCTTTTAAATTAATTTAAGTTTACATTCAGCGTATCTTTCGTTTTTCAATTAACGAAACTGTCAATCACCTCAACTTTGTACTTCTGATCACTTGCTCAACCAACAATGTGAAAATTGGTTATAGTGGTGGGTTTAACTCTGTTGCAATGACCACATTAGATATGTTCATATCCAAGGAGACAGGTCAATTGTTACTTTAGTACAAATTTAAATAAAAAACTTTATCAGCCAAAACTATTTCCAGCCAAATTTGACCAGGCGACATTAAAGTTATTGTCTTTGGTTGGTATCAATATAGTTGGTGTAATCACTGGCTGGCTTACACAATGTGTGATAGATGTTGCTAACTTAAAGCTACTGCATGCTAAAATTTTATTGTGTCATCTAAAATGAGGTGAAGTGAGAGACAAAACTCGTGTTTTTATATATCATTTAATGTATAAAAAGTATCAAATACATGAGTGTCAGTGAGATAAAAGATATCATGTAAGCATTAAAACATTTGATCAAATTCACCGACTTGATATGATGACGCTTTATGTGATTTATCCTCAAATTTCTTCCCATAATCATCAATGCTTTGTTGGTATTTTCAGTTAATTGCAGTTAAATGGCAGTAAATAAGCCACTGGCAGTGCTGTTTTTGCTTTAACATAATGTATTAAAAAGTAAAGAGCATACCAGTAATAACAGGTCCTTTAATTGGATACAACCATACTGCTAATAATTTGAATACAATTAGAATATCATATTGTCACGTAAGAATAAAGAACAATTTGATAAGATTTCCTGTTATTTCAGGGTAACAAAGTGAATTTAGCTATTGCAAGGTAACGCTGTAACCACTATAGAGTTAACATACATGATTATGTGGCTTTTATATTTTAGTTTTAGAAAACTATAGTGTAAAACCCCCACTTGGAGGTCTTTTGGCAGCCCATTGCTTAGTGATAGTACTGCGTTAAGTAGTAATACATTTGAAGTAAGTAACATATATAACTGTAATAACATAGGAGTATATTGTTTAAACGCATATTTGTTGTTATTTACTTTTAGATAAATATGTTTAAGGCAATCAACAAGTTGATAAATAAGAACTAGATATAACTTGGTATTTGCACAATATGATTTGAAATTACAATATGGTAACGCAGCTAACATAGCTGTTACAGAGCGCTAATCTGTGTCATTTTGCATCTTATATAATGTAGTTTCAGAAAGTTATAGTGTACAGTATTCCAACAGTGAGAGAGGAGGGTCTATAAGCATATTGTGATCTAATGACATTTGAGCGTTCAATATAACAGACTTTTCATTTTGATACTGACGTCATTTTTTCCTGTACTGACATCATTCTGAAGGTAATGTAATATCTGAGTTAGGGTCTATGCTCCATATACAATATGTCGCCAGTATTTTACCATAACTGATCGAACAGTATATGTTTATGCAAGCTGGAATTCATAGTACTCAATTTTCAAACCCTAAATAAGTCCAAAATAGGTACATCACTGTGTGACGTCACCATGACGTAAAACAGCAAGAAAAAAATGGAGACAGCTATTTTCTTAAACAAGATACATTTCTCTACAAGAAAATATATGTTTGACACTTTTACCCAAAAATTCCCACGGGATTACACAGCGGCCTACACGATATGGTATCTTTTCCACTTTCAGCCCAACAGGTCTGGCAAATGCCACAGACTCGTGTATCTTGACGACAGTGAATTATTAAAGTTTTAGTAACATCATGGTTGTGTGCATGTACATATAGCGATAACATACGAGCAATCAGTACAAGCGCACAAACCATATTATTGTGATTTGGCTTGAAGCATGGTTAGTTGATCAACAGTAAATGTTCTAAAAAGTATAAACTAAAAAGAAAATTTACTTTTCTGTTTTAGCAAATACAAAATATATGTTTTCTCGTGAGTAGAAAACATCGAAATTTTCACTCGTGCTGCGCACTCGTGAAAATTCTGATGTTTTCAGCACACTCGATGAAATATATTTCGTATTCACCTCAAAAAAGAAAATATCCTCTATATAGATAGTTATTGAAATAATTCATAAAAAGGCCCTATTCTCCGATGCCATTGTCCGAAATTTAATACGAATTAGAGAGTATTACGAATGGTTGAGGGTTTACTGTAGTATATAGTAGCCAGAATATTAATGGATGTCACATACAAGGAATAGTTCAGATTACCGCCTCTTTTCTGTAGATGATGAATCACAAGTTAACTTTAACTCAAGCACATACTTCTATAATGGCAAGTTCAATATATTGCATAACCTGGGTCGTCGATACCAGCACAGAAAAACGAGGAATTGTGTATCTGCATTTCTGTCAGTGTTGGTGTCAATAACATTGTCCTAAAGTTGTCTTTGACTTCTTAAAGTTTCCATTGCTTTCATGCAGATTCCATTGGTTCCTTGTAGTTTCCACTTTATTTTAGTGTCCGTTGGTTTCTTTTAGTTTCCATTGGCTTCATGTAGTTTCCGTTGGATTCTTGTAGCTTACAGTTGTTTCTTATAGTTTCGATCTTTATGTAGTTTCCGTTGGCTTCATGTAGTTTCCGTAGATAATTTCCGTTGGCTTCTTGTAGTTTCCGTTGGCTTCTTGTGGTTTCCATTGGCGTCATGTAGTTTTCGTTGGATTCTTGTAGTTTACGTTTGTTTCTTATAGTTTCCATTGGCTTCTTGTAGCTTCCGTTGGCTTCTTGTAGTTTCCATTGGTTTCTTGTAGTCTCCATTGGCTTCTTGTAGTTTCCATTGGCCTCGTGTAGTTTACGTTGGCTTCTTGTAGTTTACGTTTGTTGTTATAGTTTCGACCTCCTTGTAGTTTCCGTTGGCTTCATGTAGTTTCCGCTTGCTTCTTATAGTTTTGACCTTCTTGTAGTTTCCGTTGGCTTCTTGTAGTTTCCGTTGGCTTCATGTAGCTTCCGTTGGTAATTTCCGTTTGGCTTCTTATAGTTTCCGTTGGCTTCTTGCAGTTTCCGTTGGCTTCTTGCAGTTTCCGTTGGCTTCTTGTAGTCTAAGTTGGCTTCTTGTTGTTTACTTTTGTTTCTTATAGTTTCGACCTTCTTGTAGTTTCCTATGGCTTCTTGTAGTTTCAATTTGCTTCTTTTTATTTCCACCCTTTTGTAGTTTCCTGTGCCTTATTGTCTGTGCAGAAAATTTGTGTTTGTATGGGCAGATTTACAGAGCAAGGGTTTAACTGTCCGATACTAGTCAAATAGACGTATAAGACTGTAAAACCCTCGCCCTGCAAAACTGTATCTCCTTTTGATGGTGAAGGCAGGTGTCACTGTGCCCTATAGAGTCAACTAAGCCGTGTTGCGGTACTGCTATAAAGTACTGATATTCTCTTACTCTGTTCCTTTGGGACATTTTGGTTCTGGCAAATGGCTAACTATCGCTTAGGCGTGCTATCCATCTACTTTACCGTCGGTTCTTTGCGAGTCAAATGTACTCCAGGGGGAAATGGGGAAGGTTCAATATCAGAAAACGTATAATATGGCTATGAACTTGGGTTATGGCACGCTGTGCCAGATCAGTCGTTGTCTTATTAAGCCACATAAAGGTAACAACCTGTGCAAATGATCTAAGAAGACAGCAAATTACTCAAAGCGAATTGCGACTGACGACAGTGAAAAACAATTATCAGAGACTAGAGTCTCTAAACATTGCACTCCTTTACCCATGAAAAATCTGATAAGATACATATGCTGTGGAGATTCAGATCGGCTGTCTTCTGGAGTATCAAAATTCGTATTGCTTTCTATACATCCAGGCCCTAAGGTTATAAAACATTGTCATGCTCAACTCAACTGATCACGAAATTCAACTGCTCATAGAAACTAAAATACCGAAAAATAATGAAGTTTCTTGCCTTAAGTTTCTCAAAAGTTGTATTTATTACGCTGATAAATGTTAGAATGCCAACGATTGTTGGCATTTTAACATTTATGAACAGGATATTTGTGCTCAGCTGAGTTGATCATGAAAAAAGTTTTATAACTTTGGGGCCTGAATTCCACTGTAAAAATGGATTAATGCCACTGAATTGACTGGAAAGGAAAAGTGAACTTGTCATATAAATGTATTCACCAAGGCTATGGATAAAAATGCCAATAGTCTGGATAACCATATCAAGGTGGTGCTCATTGACCAGCTAGCGTTTCACTTAAACAATTTACATCTTAGATCCAATAAATGAGACACAAGTAAACAATGTGGACCCAGATGAGATTGAGTGTATAAGTTGAAGAAAATTGTTGGCTCTAATAATTTTTCAGTTTATTAAAATAATTTCCCATTATAAAAAGATTGGCTATAACATTAATGTATTGCAACAGACTACATGCTTGGTGGTCAACCCAATCACGGTTGGCAACTTTGCTTTCCTCTTTAATTGCACGCCGGTGGGTCGGACTTCAGACTCTATGATGGTTCCGACTTAAAGACTTATCTATTGATGAGATGGTAGGGGCCTGATGCTTTGGCTATTTGTTGGGCCCACGGGGGTTTACCTGTTCCAAGGTGGTGCTTTTTTTGGAACATTTATGCTATTTCTGTCTTGTTTTTGTTATGCTTTTGTGCGCGTCTATCTATTGATGCCTTGTGGTCACCTGCTGGGAAAGGGCTGACCTCTTGGCTCTCGTTTGAGATGTCTAATTTTGAAGTTGTCACTTTCCTATTGGTATCCTGGGTCAGATGTGGTGCTTGATTGTATCGATTCCTGATCTTTGCCCTCTTTCTTACTTCAATTTGCCGGGAATGGCCAGCTACGGGGACAGAAGCACAATTTTCTGAAAGCTTTTTCATTGGTCAGCTCTGACAAACCTAATACGAGGGGCATTTGGAAAGTACGCTGCATACGTTTTTTTTTTCTCATTGGTATCATTTTAAACCGCTATCTTTCCTCTATGTTATGAGGATGATACAATGCAGACTCGAAAAATATTATTGTGAATACATGTACTGGCTGTATACCATGTATACTGGAAATAGCAAAGTCTCAATAGAACTTCATATCTTTTGAAAAAGTTGCATAACATTGTATACGTTTTGAGCTTCTTGGTTGGAAATGCTAGTGTTTTCATATGGTGGCAAAGACTGTCTGCGAACATGTTTTACATTATTGAATGACTGAATAATGGGTTATAAACATGCAACTGTTGTAGACAGGTCGTATATAAAAAAGAATGAGCTAACATTAACATCACTTTTATTACAAAACTCACATTGTTAGCCTCCTATGAAAGACGGAAATCGCAGATGTTTCCATGTGTTGTGGATTAAAACAACCGTGTTTTATTTGACGTTATCTTTACGCCATATTGTTAGTGTCCATTTTTGGAGTACCGCCTCTAATACAGGATACAGACACATATCCATTATGGCGACGTGTTTAAGATTCCCTTCATAGAGATATAGTATTGTAAACATAATCGAAGGCGAGACAAACTTGTGGAATAAATCCTATGAAGACAGGAGGAAACTATTGCGTTTAAAAAAGCAGGCCTCCAGATAAGAGTGCGTATTGGAAAACTATTTTCTTCATTTCTCACCCAAAACATATGTTGTGGGTACTCAAAAGAACCGTCTCAATGAGACGGTTCTTTTAAGCACCCAAACACATGTTTAAACTGATGGGTAAGGAAATGATTACAATTTTACGCTCATAAAATTTCCTTATGTGGTCCTATGAAAAAGGCCAAGGTTCAAGACGGAAGCAGCTGGGTAAATGGAGCATAAGATCAGATTATGTCAACTGGATCTCTCTCTAATATGATTTAACCATTAAAGCGCTCCTAGCTAATCATATTCTAACTAGAAAAAGATAATTGGGCCCTGACGCGAGAAAACTTGTCTTCTGTGGTTTGCGAACAACAAAGGCACAGACCAGCCTGCGCATCCACGCAGACTGATCAGCGCCTTTGTTACATGTATTCGCTTTTTGGAAAGTATCATATCTAAACTTGCTACAGGCGAAATTTCAATTTTCTAGCTACTTAGCAGGCTGGTTTGAATATCACTGTGTCGGAAACCCCGAAGACAGGTTTTGTCGCGCCGAGGCCCGTTTATTTTATTTATTGTGCCAGCACATCGGATGTTGGTACTTATCGCATTGTCGATCAGCGTGAACTCTGGTGAGAATGCGCAACCAAATGGGTCTTTTTTCAGGATCTTTCTGGAATGAGGTTGTGTTTATCACTAAAACTCTTAGAAGGGATTAAAACATTCTTGTTTGTTAAGGGGTTCATGTTTGTCTGGTTCATATCTGTCCAGAAAGTGTCTTTAAAGGGACCCATGCCAGTAAAGATAGATAAGAGGTTCACACCTGTTTCGAAAGGAATGGTAAACTTTTCAAATAAATATAACGCAAAGTAGGCATGGCGAAGGACTTAGAAGGCATAAGGCCTAATATATAATTGTTTTTTTACAATTGGGGTATACATTTTTGTCTAGCTTTTGTTTGGATATGGTCTCGATAGTGTCAGGAAAACCATTCCGGCTCTAAGGATCAAATCAGGAGCGAAAAATCTTCAATCAGTTTACAAAGGGTTATACACGGATGTGTATAATGTAATAGTGCGAATTTGCGCCCCAAACAATGACAGTTTCTGGGCTTCCAATTCGATAGGTGGGGTACACATAATATGCATACAGTGTCTCTTAAAAGATATGAGCCGCCGCATGAGATTTCCAACAATGTGGTTTGTGCAACCAGCAAAGCCTCAGATCAGCCTGCGCATACGCGTAGTCTGATTAGAACATTTGCTAGTCGCTTGAATATTTAATGAGTGTTAAGCTACTGACTGAACATCATTTGGAGTTTCTAAGCTTCAAAAGAGGCTTAGAAGCTGGGAAAGGGCTGACCTCTTGGCTCTCGTTTGTGGTGTTCTACTGTGAGTTTGTTACTTTACCATTGGTATCCTGGGTCAGATGTGGTACTTGATTGTATCGATTCCTGATCTTTGCACCCTTTCTTACTTCACAGGATTGTCTGAGTCAACACTTGTCAAAATGCCACTTTGTTGAAAATCACATGTCACGGCTCATTAGCGGCCTCTTATTAAGCTAACAAAGTTATGTATTGGCCGAATGAAGACACAGATCAGCCTGACCGTCAACCTAATCTAACTACAATCTTCTCTATGCGCTCAATGTTCAGGTTAGTACCCAATGTTTCGTCAGGTGGACAGCGAATAATCTGATCAGACTTGGTGGAAGCCTAGGTTTGTTTGAGGCTTCGATGGGCTTACATGACAATTTGTTGGTTTTGACAAGAGGCGGTTTTCTTCAATAAAGATCGTATGAAATAAATGAATATAACCAGGAAATACCACCATCTCAGATCACATTTCAGCCTTTGTCGCCAATAGCAAGAATGCTAGAGTACGGGTAGGTTATCAAGACAAGTATACAAATAGAAACCAGAGGCGCTCACCTGACACTGACTCACAAAAATGTAAATGACCTTAATATAAGGTTTTACAATGTCAATATCAACCACCTATAGTAGTTTCAAGGATGCATAGTAATGAGGCAATTCTATTTTTCTTATAAACAGGTACAGTAGGTAAAGCATTACTATTCACTACATATGCAGTAATCCGTGGAAGGTTCAATATAACTGTCAACTGAGACTACCTGCATGCCCGAACTCAAGGTAGAGTCGTAAGTGTTTGTTTACAACGATTCTCATCTATCTTTGAAACTACTATAGGATAATCTTTTGGACACATTATGTAAGGCCCATATCCCTTATGTTACATACCACGACCATAGGAAACTGGCTCTTCAGTTCCAGTTACAAAGAAGTTTTTAATATTCTTTTTACCTAACATGGCATGGAACACAATTTGGCCAAATAAAAAAAATAAGTGTTCGGGTAACGGGTCTGATTTTTTTTAATTGTTTATTTTTCTGGAAGAATATAATTTTATGCATTTTGAAAGGCATTTCGCCTTTCAAAATGCATGTTGCCTTAAACACAGGTATTTTTTTGGCCTTAGTTATGTGACATGGACCACATTTTCACAATAAGGTTGTCTTGTCACAAGCATGCACCATGTATAATGCCACATAATTGGCCTTATTCTGATTTCTGAAATAAAATTAATGTTTTGCAATCCAATAGGAACAACATAGTACGATGGCTGAAAGGTCAATGATCAGTCGTGATCTTTGGTGGTTACCTTTAGTCATTGTCTCGCCAGGTTAAATTCATTATCAAGTAAGTATTAGGACTTTGACTTCAACAGCTAAAGTTATCAAAAATAATCTTTTAATTTTTTTTTCATAAAAATACATAAATACATTCAGAAACATACTTGACCTTGTCATAAAGTAGGTAGAGGTCAATCTAGGTTCTTTTGCTAAAATACATTATATAGCCTACATCCATGATGCTTCATACCAAAGAACAGGGTCGTTGAGTCTTTAGTTCGGGAGCAGAAGGTTAAGAGTTTGTACCTCAAATGGTCATGCTAGCAATGTTTATCATGTGACATAGAGCACATAGTCTATTTACATGGTTTCATCTAACGAATGCATCGTATGGCATTGGAGTTCGATAGGCTTTGAATGGCTTTGAATTCTACAGTAATTAAGAGATCAATCAACCTTTCAAGATTTTCCCATCAAAATACATTAAGAAACAAATTTGACTTTGCCATAAGGTAGACCATTACATTAAGAAACAAATTTGACTTTGCCATAAAGTAGACCATTTTGGTCATGTGTCAGAACCATTTTATATAATGTTCGTTCTTTCACCCTTGACCTTTTGGGATTTGCTTAATGCCATTGTTGTCTCATTAGGTTAAACATGTCTTGTCAATATAATGGCTTTGTTTTCGACAATTTAAAACCCCCTTTTCAGACCATCTCATTTATGCACTAGGAAGCAAAGGGGAACGTGCATTTAGGGGCAAATATGGCCCCCTCTGGAGCCCAAAACTGAAAGTTGCTTTTCACCAAGTTCACCCAATTGGTTTATTAGAAGAATGGTCCAAGTGTAAAATTCTGGCATTTATTTTACTTTTTCCGTTGCTATTGTAACAAAAATGCCTGACAAAATAGGCTTAAACTAGAGAAATTGTCATTTTGAGTCAAATTAAAGGCTTTTTCACACCATTTTTTAAGGATTAGATATCAGCACACGCGAATACCAAAAAAATCTTTTAATTAATTGTGTGCTGTAAAAATTCTCACCCTCTGTTAAAATATCTATTTGGTATTTGCTTGTGCTCTATGTTAATTTCTCTGGCAAATGTCTTAAATTTGCTCCAAAATGGTCACTTTCATATTTTCAGCCTATTTTCGCAGTCATTTTTGTTATCTTAGCAACGGTAAAATAGAATCAATCCCAGACCTTTTCACTTGGGCTATTGCTCTAATAAACTAATAAGAAGAAACTTGTGAAAAGCAATTTTCAATTTTTGTCCTCATAGGGGGGCCAAAATAGCCTCTTAATGCACGTACCCCTTTGACCTTGACATTAAGTATGTATTTGTCAACCTAGGAACATCATTTAAACAAATGTGCAGCCTTACGTCTATAATGCTACATACCAAGTCACAGGCTCATAAGCCTTCTGGTTCTGGAGAAGAAGCTCTATAAAGGGTTTGTATCATACATGGGCGGGGCGCCATCTTAGTCATGTGACCAGAATCATTAATTTAAACAAATTTTCGTTCCCCTGTCCTTAGTTTGAAAATGTTGACGAATGACAGACGAATGTGTAGAAAATTGTTCACATTCAATTGAAAATATTCACGAACGACAGACGAACGTGTAGAAAATTATGCACAGTCATTGTACGCACTCAATTGTAATCACATGATATCATGTGGAAATAGTGTTTTTTTCCATTCCACGAGGGACTCATGCGCTAATCCAGAGTGGTTGGGAAACAGGAGGTCCGGATTCCCAACCCTCTGAAAAAAATAGGATAACAAAGCAATACTGGTCCAGATCCCCTTTAATCACAAAGCTACCGAGCCAGCATTCAATGTTTGGCCACCATCGGCATGCCAGCAAAACGCCATTTGCTAGCGGGCCGATGGTGGCTCACATATAGTATTTGGCTTCTACCTCACCCCTCCTAAACTATAAAAAGAAAAGAAATGTCAATCTTGGACCCTCTCTGACAAAATCATCTAGATCCGCGCATGGGGACTGTTCTAAAGAAAATAATTTTTCCTTTTTAAAAGGAAAGCAGTTATTGCTGAGAATCACTGTTCGGCCAGTCGACTTCCTCAGATGCGCCTTTTCATTTCGGCGTTCTGTGTACGCTTTAGGACAAGACCCGTGGCGTTGAATATGATTTTGTCAACATATCAGGTAGAAAATTTCCCGTAATAGAGTTACAGACGACGCGTCTTTTTATTTTCAAATCTTGGCATGAAATCTCTTCCTGCTACATCCTTACATGTACGAGATGTGTCAGTTTGAATCAGTATGTTACCAGTACAAGTCAACTTGAAGCGGCATATTGCCATTAAGACACAACTATCTGAAGTTCAGATCCTAACGTTATTAAAGTGCAGACTTTTATCTTAAAGCACAGGAGCTTGAAATTCAGTCATAACATGTCACTTCTAAAGCCTCAAAAGCAAAAGCCCACAGTGTCGTTACGTTTATATCACTTCTATAACCCCAAAAACAAAAGCTCACAATGTCTTTCCGTAATGGGAATGTGGGCTTTTGGTTTTGACATGCTAGGATCCAGAAAGTTTTGTCAGAGGGGGTCTAATTCTGACAACGTTTTTTTAAGTTGATGAGGGGCGAGATTATCCAAATACAATAAAAAGCGGGCCATCTTTGGCCCGCCAGCGAAACGTCAATTTAAATGGCGTTTCGCTGGCGGGCCGATGATGGCCCAATATTGAATGCTGGCTTGGTAGCTTTGTGATAGTTCAGGGGATACGGACCAGTAATGCTGAGAAACCCTATATTTTTGTGACTTTTCAGGGGGAGGGGGTCCAGACCACCTGCCCCCCCCCCCCCCTCTGGACCCGCGCATGAAGCTCCTGTGCTTTAAGACGTAAAACTGCTGGAAGTGCACAAAATATTATACATGTACACAACATATGATCCCTGTACACACTTGCACAGGTATCATTTTGCGCATTTCCACGACAGCATCAGCAAATTATGACTGTCAAGTGCATTTTAAGAAGTTTATTTATTAACATGTTGTCAGCGCTATCTTAAAGGTATTGTAAAAGTAATATTGGCAAATCTACATAATAGAGCGATATAACTTTTTTGTACATTGTATTCTCATTCTAGAAACTCCATACTTTGCCACCCCCGCCCCCGGTTTGAATCTTCATCAAATTTGTCCAGCTTCAGGTCCCCATACTGGCACCAACTCTAAATTACTTTACCCGTTCTTATTTGTATTTATTTGCTATTCTTTGAGAGGCGATATATTTTGGTTGTACACTGAAACAACTGAACTACGTTTTCATACAACGTTGTAGGTTTACATTATTGCCTGGGTTTATATAAGAGGGCTTTATATTCTCACCATACACACACCTATGTCATATATGTAGGCAAGAGTTATCATGGGCGCGGTCCATCAAAAATCCGTTCTTGAGAATCAACAAACGATGAGACTCGGGATGGATTTTTCTATCCCACCCTAACACAATTTTCTTATAAATACACATGTATGCATATTTTATTCTGCTGCCTGTCTCTCACATTCAGTGGTCTTTATTTTCCCCATTTATGGCTTGTTCTGTATTTGATTTATTTTTAAACATTTAGTCGGTTGGCATATGAACGTGATCAATTGCTCGTGAAACTCTTGAGCCTACAGGCAACAATAATCGGAATTTATCTTCTGGTTAGACTAATTTAGTTATCAGATGTTTGTAAACCGATACCTTGTCATCTTGTCCAATTTATATTAATATCAGTTTCCGCATTGGGATTGTTCGGTCCCTAGCGAGATTACTAAACCCATAGCGGATAGAGAATACTAGGTGAGTGTCTTTTGATATCAAGTTACCAGGCAAAGCAACAATAATCGGAATCTGGTTTGACTAACTTAGTTATCAGATATGTGTAAACCGATACCTTGTGCCTTGCTTGGAAAACTTGATATCAAAAGACGCGAACGTGGTATTGTATTTATCAGTTTACAAGTTGGTTCACTCTTCAAACTAGCGATTATGACGTAATTATCGCTTCCCGCATTAAATTAACGACGTCATTTAAAAAGTGCAACGTCACATGTTATGACCTGATAAAGGCACATGCCGTGAGATAGACAACGTTCATCAGGTCAACGTGCAACAATTCAGTTTATATGAGAGGTATTAACTGATAAATGATGTAACCAAATCGCATCGACCAACACAGAGTTCGAACGTCTTATAGACGTGGTTCAATTTAAAATAAACATAAATGTACTGCTTGTCGGAAATGTATCTTAATTAACCTTGGCATGCTGACCACGGATATAGGCCTATCTTTTTTAAGAACTTGTGAAGATCCAGGTCATGGCTTCTGAACAGAATCCACACTGATTTCAACGCTGCCTGCGAATCGTTGGTAATGTATGGAACCATGCAGTCAAGTGCTCAGAAAATAGGATTGCATGTAAAATATCCACACTACATGTACATTCAACAGGATATAGATTAAAGTGTCGGCAGATGCTGCAAAGCTATTATATTGAACGATAATAACTAGACTTAATCTTTTATCATATATATGCATACAATAGAAGTATCGGACTCAGAGTGGACCCAACGCTCAGATTCCCGAAAGTAGCGGCAATTTCATAGATTATAGGAAATAAGAGCATCTACATCTAAATTAGATGACAATACACTTTGTTTATCGGTGATGAATTAATCTAGTAAATCTTTATGCTAATTTGATGAACATATGTTCCTCAGACAGCCGAAGATTATCATAGTGTAAGTGACAATATCTCGAGATAGCATTGATTTCCTTTATTTCGTTTCTATCAGTTACCCTTTCCTTTATGTTTGAAAAATAAGGAAAGCAACAGCGCTTCACAAAAGACCCCTCCTCACCCCAAAAAGGAAAACAACAAAAATAACAACCTAAAATCAAAGCAAAAAACCCATCAGCAACACCCCCACAAAAAAAGAAAGCAAAAACTAAACGAAATATACAAACAGCAACAACCCAGTGAAACACATGGTAACCAGGGGTAAGTTATGGTAAAAATGGAAACCAATGGTATGCCATGAGCCTTTGCAGCTCCAGTTGGATTATAAGACTCACACCAAAAGTTAAACATCTAGCTTTGCTGGAATCGTCGTCAGCATCGGCGTTAATGAGCATTTTCTTTAAGTACCAAAACCAAAGTCGTAAATTTGGTAGAAACATGTTATATATAGTTAAAGCCCCTATCTCACTGGACTGCGACTGTTTTGCGACAACTGGCGACAGACATCACGAGTGGCTCGCAAAGTAGTCTCGAAACAGTCGCCAGTGATTCGTAATTTCCTCGCATGTGTCGCCAAGTGGCGCAAAGTAGTCGCGAAAATTTTGAACATGTTCAAAAATTTTATGCGACAAAATTCCTCGCAAAATGGTCGCAAAGTGATCGCGGGTGTCTCAAACCCATCGCGAACTTGTCGCCGAACCCTCGCAATTTAGTCGCAATCATTTTGGAACAAGACATATTTGCGAGATAAATAAGACTGAATTGCGAACCAATTGCGACACAAATGAGACACTTCGCGACAACATTGCGAGTAAATTAAACTAAGCTATGTTCTGGCGAACGTCGTGAGACAGTCGCACGAACGTCTCACGACTATCGCGCGAGTATCTTAAATTACTCGCAATTATGTCGCCAAAGGTTCGTTAAAAGAGATCCTCATATCTGAGATGATAGTTCCTTCTTAGTACGAGATCTTGTTTAGGCATACTTAAGTATACAGTTTTGACTAATTCCAGTTGTCAAGTATTCTTGCTATCTGAGAGGATAGTTTCATATAAGTACGGTGTATTGATTAGGCTTACTTACATGTATACTGTTTGGAGTAATTTCAGTTATTTAAAATGGTTCTGCATTCTGCCGGATAATTTTGTAAAGTATGTTTTATAAGGCCTACTTAAATGTTTACAATTTCTATTTAAGGTATAAAGGTACTATTATTGTGTCTTGGTTAGACTACAACAGCCTGCTTAGTCTCAGCAGCCCTTCTAAAGTTTGAATTTGGCATATAGAACCCTATAAAAATAATCACTGCAGCGAACTAAGATTCTGATTAGAATGCGCATCCGTGCAGTTTGATCTGTGCCTTTGTTGTGCGCATAACTGTATAAAAGAGATTTTCGCAGGACGAGGTTCATTGCAATTTTGATTTGATTGGGCTCATCATGCCATACGCATGGGCAATTAGAGCATGTGCGTTCTCGACTGACTTTCTTAAGATGATGGGCCATCATAACTGTGCAGCTTAAACGAGTTAACTTTTTCCTAACTCAATATTTGCTACATTTCAACAGTCCAACACCACCCAGCAACTTGACACCTTCCAACAGGCCCTCTAGTTCCTTCCAACAGCGTAGGACCTTCCTAGTCTAAAGTTTCAATGCCTGTTAAAATGTTTATTTTTCTTGGTTTAACATTTCTTGCAAAACCATCCCGCGACAGTCTCACGACCTTCGCGCGACAGTCGTACGACAGTCGCACGACGTTCGTGAGAACTTCGTGAGGCGGTCGGTGGTCATAAATGCTCGCAATTTCATCTGGCGAACATCTTGCGAGTGTCTCGCAAATGTCGCACGAATGACGCGCGAATGTCGTGAAACATTCGCCAATGATTCGTGCGACAATCGTACGACATTCGTGCGACTGTCGCAAATATGTCTTAATCACCCGTTCGGTGTGACTGCAATGTGATTATGGTTGCAATGTCGTATTTCTGTCGCCAAAACGTGTCTCAAATTAGTCTCGAAATAGTCGCAAATTGCTCGCATCCCAGTGAGATACTAGCTTAACCCATTCATTGCCAATTCTCAAAATTACCAAGAAAATTAGAAAGAAACCTTTCTTCAGCTTCTTAGATTATCGGAGAGAGTTGATTTGCCACTTTGGATGACACTGTCAACACCAATCGATTTTTCCAAGCTAACGATAATTTAGAACCTTTAAATATTTATAGTGAAACCAGCTGTTCCGAGTTGCTTTGAGAGAATGCAGGCACTTAATAATTTTCTTTTCACTGTTGTATCATTGTTAGATGAAAATAAAAAATAGTACATTGCACGTACATGTACGTTGTACATATCGCTTTGGTGAGCGGCATGTGCATACGCGGAGTCAGAGGGGGTTGGAGGTGGGACAGGGGGTCTGGATCCCCCTGAAAAATCACCAAAATATAGGGTTTTACTAGCAACACAGGTCCGGATCCCCTGAAAAATCACAAAGCTACCAAGCCAGCATTCAATGTTGGGCCACCACCGGCACGCCAGCGAAACGCAATATAATGACGTTTTGCTGGCGGACCGATGATGGCCCGCTTATAGTGGTACTTGGATCCTCCCTTCCTCATCATCTAAAACAAACAGAAAAAGAAAAAAAAGAATAAACGTTGTCAAAGTTGGACCCCCTCTGACAAAACTTTCTGGATCCGCGCATGCCATGACCAGACGAGCAAGCACATACGCACATGATTGCCAGAGCCTTCGCTGTGCGTGGACAGTTTGGGGTGGATAAAGGCAATTCAAGCCCCACTGACCATGTAAGCACTGGTTTCTTAATGTATGATTTTGCGTGATTGGGATAAGAACCATTGAATATCCTAGAACTTATATAGTGGCTGACCTGTGCTATTTTGTTTTATTCCTATCGTTTTACCAGGCGTTATTTCGGAGCGAAAAGTCGAAAAACAAATGGCACACACCAGTAAACCATTATGGTGGCGTTTGTGTGTCATTTTTCCCCATAATGGTGGCTGCTTTTTTGTGTCATTTCTAATTTTCGTGCGTGGCGTTTTTTCGTCTTTTCGACTGTCGTTATTTCTTGGCGAAAAGGTTTAAATACGAAATGGCAAAAACAGCCATCATACCATACGCCATGATCGTATCTCATAGTCTACCACATGTAATTATAGGTAAAAAACCCACACAAAAAGGGACATATTCAGCCAATTGCTTGATTGATCATTAAGGGTGCTGCTTATAAACCTGGATTACAAGTAATATGATCATTATGGCGTATTGTTCGGTATCGTTGCAACAGAAATAATGAAATTCACAGATGATGCTTCGTTGAGTGTTTGCTTTCCAAAATCTTATAAATAATTGAGCCGTGACATGTGATTTCCAACAATGTGGTTATGTGCGACCAGCAAAGCCTCAGATCAGCCTGCGCATATGCGCAGTCTGATCAGAGCCTTTGCTAGTCGCTTGAATATTCTATGAATATAAAGGTACTGACCGAACACCATTTTGAGTTTCTAAGATTGAAAGGAGGCTGCACAAGCTCGTCTGAGTCAACACTTATCAATAATACAACGTCGGAAATCACATGGCACGGCTCATATTTGATAGTTTGAGTAAGTACTAGGCAAATCCAACAAAATGACAGGCACACTCTGCTTAAAGATAACTGAGTATGATCAGGAAATGCCACAGTCATAGATCACAGGCCAGCCTGTTGCACTATGAGGTAGAGACACAAGAAAATAGACAAACAGGCAAACAACAGGTTGTCAATCAGCACTCTAGATCATTTTTGGAGGTATAATTGACGTAAATTTTGTTTACGGCGATGCGTAGTTGAGCATGAAAAAAGTTTTATAACCTCGGGCCCGGTTATTTTGCTTTAATTGAATTCCTCCTTTTATGTGTGTGTTTTTGTCTGTGTGTCTCACCCTCACGGTGCCATGGGTTGGTCTGTGAGTGTTTCTGTGACAATCCCAGCTAGTCATACGAGAACTCTTTCGCGCAGATCAACAATTAGTATAGTTTTTTTTTCTCCTCTTACCTGCGCATGAAAATAGTATAAGTTCCAGCCCCCTAGATAATAGTGCGTAATTAGTAATTTTATTTTCTTATTTCTCAACCAAACAATATGTTGTGGGTACTCAAAAGAACCGTCTCAATGAGACGGTTCTTTTGAGCACCCAAAACTTATGTAATAACTTGCGGATAAGAAAATATTTACAATTTTACACTCATTTTTGTGTTTATCTCACCTATGTTAATATAGTGGGAATATTGATATCATTTGAAACTGGTGGTGTTATATTCCTGCCATTCTTAACATTACACATGCCTTATTAACCCTTAAAGCGCCAATTACGACTACTTTCAACAGACGACAAAATTGGTGACATCTTTCCTAATTTTTGAAAAAATAAGGTATGATATTTCATGAGAATTGTCTGCCAGCAGACATTTCTCATGTAATATCATGCCTTATTTGTTATTTTTGAAAAAGCGGCAAAATATGAAATCGTCGTCTGCTGCAAATTGTAGGTGGCGCTCTATGGGTTAATCAAAATTCAGACGCGAAGTCACAAACGTGACACTTATAATCGATCTGATATTGTGTTGATTTTAATTAATCTGCAGATTTTTTTTAGTTTTCTTCGGAAGCAATATGCAGTCAATACTATGAACTCGTGAAGCTATCATTTAAACCATGCCATCGGAGAAAAAGTCTGCAGCATAATAACCTTAGAGTTAACGCAGCCTGGTAAGCTACAGATGCCAGCAAAACTAAAGTATGCTGGGATTTTTTTTCATGATTTCTTGTCGCCTGTTTTGAAAAATTCTTTCAGGAATACCATTAGAGTGTCGAACCATTAATGTACAGTTAGGATCCAGTTACGGCGCAACTTTTAAAGGGCCTGGTGAAAAACCATTGGCGTAGCTCACAGCACACATTTACGCACGTGCGTATTAAAAAAAAAATAAAACTAGTAACATTCACGGGAGGTCACCTATTGTGGTATAAGTGATTTCCCATACCATAGGAAACTGCTATTAAACGAAAGAATTCGCTCCCTCTGGGAGTAAATTATTACCTTTAAGAGAAATTCCCATTTTGAAAAGGGACGCAATTGAAAAGAACCACTGCTTGATCCAGTAATCTCCCTTTGATGTGCGTATTTTTTTCAGCATTATGGCCCTGATTGCTTAGGTTATCAGGTAAACTACAAAAGATAGTTGTCAGTGGTCAGTGGAGATAATCAATAAAAAGTCTACATGCACATGTATGCTGGTTTGCTTGTCTACTAAATTGCAAGTAACCCTTTTACAGTCTAATGGATGGATCCCACACATATTGATACAATAAGCATGCATTTTTAATTGAATTTGTCCATTTTGCAATTAATTTGGGTCTCAGGACACAGGTCGAAATTTCTTATTTTTATTATATTTCTGTCCCTAAATATTGTTTTTATCGAAAGAAACAGTGCAGACCCTGGTGAAATGCCCCGTTTTGAGGCATTGTATCTCCGGGATCTTCACTGTTTGCCAAACTACGTGATACCGGTATCCAGAATAAATACTGGCTTAAATGCAGCATTGTTGCTCTTGATATAGGGAAACAGGGGGCAATCAACATTGTTGTTCTTGATATAGGGAAACAGGGCAAAAACCTCGAATTCAAAGGCAGCATCGTTGCTCTTAATATAGGGAAACAGGGGGAATCCTCCAATTCAAAGGCAGCATTGTTGTTCTTGATATAGGGAAACGGGGGGGGGGATCCTCCAATTCAAAGGCAGCATTGTTGTTCTTGATATAGGAAAACGGGGGGAATCCTCCAATTCAAAGGCAGCATCGTTGCTCTTGATATATGAAAACAGGGGGAATCCTCCAATTCAAAGGCAGCATTGTTGTTCTTGATATAGGGAAACGGGGGAATCCTCCAATTCAAAGGCAGCATTGTTGTTCTTGATTTAGGGAAACGGGGGAATCCTCCAATTCAAAGACAGCATTGTTGTTCTTGATATAGGGAAACGGGGGAATCCTCCAATTCAAAGGCAGCATCGTTGCTCTTGATATATGAAAACAGGGGGAATCCTCCAATTCAAAGGCAGCATTGTTGTTCTTGATATAGGGAAACGGGGGAATCCTCCAATTCAAAGGCAGCATTGTTGTTCTTGATTTAGGGAAACGAGGGAATCCTCCATTTCAAAGGCAGCATTGTTGCTCTTGATATAGGGAAACAGGGGGAAATCCTCCAATCAATGCTCTAGATATTGAAAGCTGTGCTAGCGATTTCGGTGAGCTCAACAGAAGTCATTGTACATTACGTTAGTTTGACCATTTAATACCAAAGCGTCTAGCCAATACGCAGATAAAACAATTTAATCATTGAACATGGACAGATAAACGTCAAACTCATAGATCACAGAACAACCTATGTCAACATGAGGAACAGTCAGTAGCACAGAGAGATACGCATATACAGGCCCCAAGAAAAAGAGTTATTAATCAAAAATTAATTTCCTTATTTCTAATGCAAAACATAAACTGCTCAAAATATTTAAAAGAACACCTGATAATTTTCCATAGGTGATTATGTTAGCCCCTGTCCAATAGACAAGTCATGCATTGCACTAGACTATGCGACAGATACCAAGTTTCTTTTGATATCATTGCTAAGATAGTCACAGTATTGGACCCCCAAAAAGGTTTTGATAAAACAATCGCTGCTCAAGTTCATGGCTCAAATTTGTAATGTTTAGTTTTCTTGAAAATGACGACTTTTTATGGAAATCTGTAGAATCTGTAGAAATTAGTTAATAGCGTATTATACTGATTTCTGCTTCATTAAAAGGCTATTTAATGTACAGAAATTATAATATTGTGGTGTTTGATTAAAATATTCGTCTTAAAATTTGGTTTCGAAAAAATGGGTATTTTAACAAAATTATATTTTTACATAAGCTCTCCACGGATATTTCTGGGAAGGAATTACTACATTTTATCAACAAGCATCATCCTGGATGGGTCACCAAACTAAATCACAGAACAAACATTTTTTGTATTATTAATCTAAGTCTTGCTAAGACTCGGACTATGAGTGCATAAATTTGTTTTGCGAATGGCAGCATTCCTTTAAATATTTTGAGGGTACTCAAAAGAACCGTCTCAATGAGCACCTTAAACATATGTTATAATTGATAGGTAAGAAAATATTCACACTTTGGCACTCAAATGAAATGTTTATCTTGATCATTAAACATGGACAGATAAAATGTCACAATCACGCATCACAGACCAACATATATGTCAACAAGAGGAAGAGACACTATAATAGAAAAAGAGACACATATATACTGACCAAAAGAAAAGAGTGCGTTATCAAAAAATGATTTTCTCATTTCTCATGCAAAACATATGTTGTGGGTACTCAAAAGAACCGTCTCGATGAGACGGTTCTTGTGAGCACTCAAAACAAATGTTATAATTGATAGGTAAGAAAATATTCACAGTTTTATGCTCAAATAAATTTATTTATCTTAACCTATGAAAATACAAGCAAATATCCAATAAGCAAAGCAACACGCTTATTCTTCCTTAGCCAGACGACATGTTTAAAAAGACACAAAGAGCTGCATGTACATTTGTACCTCACAAAATATCCAACACACCCCACCCACGCAGACATAGTAAGGATAACCAAAAAGACAGGTCACAGCATTAGACAAAAAAGAAGAAAAAAAGGGAAAATGAACATGACTTATAACCCAAAGACATCCAGAACTGAAGCAAACCATTAGTAATAGTTCGAGCCACTACGACCCTGGCCACAGAAAAGCACAAGGCACCAATCCATGGATGAAAGTTTCAGATCAGCGTCGCCATTGTGTCTGAGGATGCGATTAAAGACGAACATTAATCATAGTAGAAAACCTGGATTTTAATTACAGCTATTCATGCAGACTGTCGTATATTATACTCGTTGATAATTTTTAATTATCGTTATGAATTGATCAGGAAAAATTGGCTTTCCGACCATTCTTTTGAATTTATATATGACAAGAAATATCTTTAAAAAAGATATACGACGAAGTGACAGAAGAAATATTCGATATGAGTAACGTGAGAATTTTAAAAGAAATTTAGAAGAAAAATGGGTAAGTTTATACTTTGCTATGTCTTCGGTCAGCTGAGCTCAGTAAAGCGTTTGGCTGAACTTATGCTTTTCCAAAATATCTGTAGTGATGCTTCAAGGGTACAGGATTGCTGGAATCTCGCGAAAACTCGAGTCACAACGAAATTATATGCCCTGCGCACAAATGCTGCATATTTAGATAGCTAGTGTCATACCCGTACATGGCTGGTGCAAAAACTCTAAAACATTAGTATAATTTCGTTGACCGTAACCTACAAATATAAGTTTAGTTGACCGTAACCTACAAATATCGGAAAATCTTCCCTACGGAAGAGGTATCGTGCCATACATATTTTTTTTAAACCATCGACGCATATATTTCTTTATATTTCTCGCGTTTTAACTATCATTCTTTCAGCGTCAACGTGAAAAAATCATATGTAAAACAAATGAAAAAGTGCAAAAAATAAATACACATAACATGTTTACTACTAAATCTCTGCGATAGATAATTAAGCATTTCATGGCATGTACTTTCTTCCATACAGAGAACAAGTCAACAATGAAATTATAAGACTTCATCTAATTCACCACGCACAAAACAATTTGATGATTACTGTACTGTCTTTAACGGAAGACGTCCGCCATGTCAACAAGACAATCGAAACTGCCTCGGTCAATTCCGCGGAATTCCATGGAATCAGGCCTCGGATGTACATCGAGGATCTACTTTAATAACGTTACTCTGAATAACATAACGTGACTTTGATGTCACAGAAGCCATGCCAATCGCACAAGAGTCGCACCAAACAAACGGATATAAATAAAGTTATATTTCTTTTCAATAAAATATCGCTATATAAAGCGATATCTTTTTTTGAAAAATCACAAACTTCATTTATTCTGTTGATAAAACGTTTTGGGGATTTTAATGAGACTGGAAAATCACAAACTTCATTTATTCTGTTGATTAAACGTTTTGGGGATTTTAATGAGACTGGACCCACATGCTACAGTACTATTTTCCTATAGTTTGTGTGATAGATTTATCAAGCACTAAAAGGTTAAACTAAAATTAGCTGTGGGCAGGTAGACATGACTTTTGTCAAGGCTGCAGTCAACTAAACTAGTTTGGGGAGTTCTGACATAAGATGTTAATATATCAAGTTTGAGGTTTTGTACAAAGCTAATCCCACATTGGCCCAGGTAAGCCAAAATTATTTGCGTAAAATTGCGATTATTTTCTTAACTATCTGTTTAAACATGTGTTTTGGGTGCTCAAAAGAATCGTCTCATCGGGACGGTTCTTTCCAGTACCCACAACATATGTTTTGGTCGAGAAATAAGAAAACTATTTTTCAGTTGCGCCCTCTTATGTGGGGGCCTGGTTTCAGCCTATGAGAAAAGATTTTTACTGGAATACTGTAAAACAATTCTGCCTGATACCAGTGACTCCAAAAAAACATTTGCATTCTATACCGAACCAAACAAAAATGGCGTGTTTGCAAAACATACAATAAATAAAAGCAGCGTCTCTTATTGAACAAAATATAGATTAAGTCAGCGTCTTGAATAGTGTCTGAATGCTGGAAATCAATCGTAGAGGCTTATAAAGTAATACAAATGCAAACATAACCATATGAAGTAACCATATTCCATTATAGACACACTGTATACGTCTACGAGTAAAATTTACATTAAGAAAAGCGCAAATGGTACAAACATTTATGCTGAAGGACACAAGATTTACCGAGGAACATGGATCGATCAGCATGGAATTACATCACGGTCTGTGCAATGTACTAGCCATCTTGGTGTGTTGTTGTTCATTTCTAACGCCCTATCCACACACAACTGAGATTATATGTCTTAAAGTCTCGCCTCCCGTGTGCTGACCAAACGTGTCTTCCGTAATGTTATGCGTAAAGTCGTTCTTTAAACATGCAAGCATAGTTGTCTCGTGGGAGTAGAGACTTAATGTTTAACCCGACCTTAAGCTACGTCACTTGCTCATGTGTGCGAGCGGCGAAGTCTCTGTTGAGCCAGTGCTGATGCACGGGCAGCAGCTGAGGCTGGTCTGAGTTGGTCTTAGCTTTCGCTGCTCGCATTTCCGACACCAACACTTCATTAACATGCTCATTAATAAAGATTTGATATCATTATACATCATCATTTAGAATATTGATTGTGAAAAAACAAATATCAGTTACATGTATCAAGATATATATTCGTTTATGTATAAACGCGTCCTCTTAGTGAGACGCCGTAAGCAAACAGAGCAGACCCAGATCAGACGCTGCGGTTTCTGAACTAGGTCTTCACTGCTTTATTACAAAATTATCTATAAAACTTTAAAAAAAACGGAATATATCACCCAACAGCTAAACAATTTGAAATGGACGTTTCCTATTGAAAAGATACAATATTCCGTATTATAAAGGTAGGTAGGTAGGGCATAGTTTTGCAAATTAATTACACGTATAAGCTTTTTCAAAAAAGCTTGCCACCTTTCAGTACTTAAATATTTAAAAGTGGGTTGTCGTCTACATGTACCTGCAGTGCATGATACTGATTTCTCAGATAAACATTGATACACATTGATTAAGCAATATTTAAGGTTTATCATTCTCACGAATGTATGCATATTACACTAAATCCAGCATGAATTTATTAAATTTATTCAGATAGCAATGTTTCTGGTTTATCATTCTCC
The DNA here is from genome assembly GCA_964019695.1 of Loripinus fragilis. Lineage (NCBI taxonomy): Eukaryota > Metazoa > Mollusca > Bivalvia > Lucinida > Lucinidae > Loripinus > Loripinus fragilis. The sequence continues at coordinate 64,892,094 of OZ026516.1, forward strand.
TCATGAATAAATTGATAATCAACTAAACCTAGATGACAAGTATAGCATGAAATTATAACATTTATTCAGATAAACATTGATAAAGCAATGTTTCTGGTTTATCATTCTCCTCACGAATGCATGAATATTACACTAAACCTATATGACAAGTACAGCATAAATTTATAATATTTATTCAGATACACATTGATCAGTCAGGTGCATAACTTCCAAAAGTTAAAAAAATATATCACTTAAAGCAGTTAACTTTTTTAGCAACAAAAACAAAAGTAACCTGTTTGAGTGAAACTGTCTTTTTTCATCTTCATATTCCGGAGTTACTGCAATTTTCACGGCTATGTGGGTAATTTTATCTGAAAGACCTATTACATAACTTAACTATTATGCAATAAATTTGTGTACGCATCGTCTAGAAATTTGTACGCGAGGTCATTGAAGATCAGAAAATAAGCTACTTTTTAACTTGAATAAGTTATATGTTTGACGTCCTAAAATTTGACCTTGGCGTAAATAATTTCAGATATAACCTAAATAAGTTACTTTCGATAGTCTCACTTTGAAATCATTGTTGAAAAGACACAATTTTAACTTCTTCGAGTGATATATATTGTAACTTATACAGGTTATGCCCCTGACTGTTGATATAGCAGTGTATCTAGTTTATCAATCTCCTCGCGAATGTATAAATATTACACTAAAACTAGATGGCAAGTGTAGCATGCATTTATAAAATTTATTCAGATAAATGTTTCTGGTATATCATCCTCCTCGCGAATGTAAAAATATTACACTTAAACTAGATATCGCATAGACAAGCATAGCATGAATTTAAAAAACTTACTGAGATGTTTGTATTCGTGTGAACCTGTGCATCGCACTAGAGGTTCTAAAACTTTTTTCACGCTCAACTCAACTGACCACGAAATTTCAACTGCTTATAAGACTAAAATACCGACAAATGAAGATGTGTCTTTATTTAAGTCTCTCAGATGTTGTATTTATCATGTTAATAAATGTTAAAATGCCAACAGTTGTTGGCATTTAACATTTATGAGCAGGTTAAAGTTCATGCTCAGATGAGTTGAGCATGAAAAAAGTTTTATAACCTCAGGGGCAGGTCTAGATAAACAAACATTTAAAATGTCAATATTGTCTTATCCATCAGTTGAAACGTGTGTTTTGGGTGCTAAAAAGAACCGTCTCGATGAGACGGTTCTTTTGTGTACCCACAACATTATGTTTTGGTTGAGAAATAAAAAAATAAGTTTTGATTATGTGCTTTTATCTATAGGTCAGACCAGGTAACAGTATATTATCGACGAGAGTATCGATACTAATATTACCACCCCCATCCCGCCAAAAATCAACAAAAAACAAAAAAAAAAAAACAAAAAAAAAACAAACAAACAAACAAACAAACAAACAAACAAAAACAAAACTAACAAACAAACAAACAAATGAAAAAACAAAACTAAAAAAACAGGAACATTATTCTAAATCAAATGCACGAAATACACTTAACCCATTTTACCATTGGATAATATACCAGCACTAAACAAAAACACAATACAAAAGCAGGCTTACCTGATATCTAATATCCAGAAATTAGTTGTAATACTATTGACATCTCAGAAGTATTTGAGACACTCTTGCTGTGAGCCTGAATCCAAAGAAAAATGATAATGAATCACAATTATATCGAATTTTCCACGGCTTTATAGTAGTCTCACTGCTCAACCGCTATTAACTCCTTGGACATTGGATTGAACGCTTAGCAGACGGTATATTAGAATATACCAGACAGCTTCGGCTCTTCACATACGCTATCAAGTCCTTGGAAGTGGATTCAAAGCGTACGCTTAGCAGTAGACAACCAGTTTCTGTGCAGGAACTGTGGTTCTGTTCATACGCTTTTTATTCCTTGGACATGGGAGACAGTCTTAGAATGAACAACCAAATGCTGTACAAACAACTTTGCTCTTACTTGGACATTGGTTTGAACGCTTAGCAGACAGAATTAGAATAGGCAACCAGTTCTGTACAGACAACTGCGGCTTTGCTCCTACGATGTACGCTTTTAACTCCTTGGACTTTGAATTGAACACTTAGCAGACAATATTAGAATATGCTGCCAGCTCTGCCCCTACGCTATTAACTCCTTGGACTTTGAATTGAACACTAAGCAGACAATATTAGAATATGCTGCCAGCTCTGCCCCTACGCTATTAACTCCTTGGACTTTGAATTGAACACTAAGCAGACAATATTAGAATATGCTGCCAGCTCTGCCCCTACGCTATTAACTCCTTGGACTTTGAATTGAACACTTAGCAGACAATAATAGAATATGCAGCCAGTTTACGTACAGACAACTGCTAGCTCTACCCCTACGCTATTAACTCCTTGGACACTGGTTTGAACGCTTAGAATAGACAACAAGTTTCTTTACAGACAACTGCGGCTCAGCACAGACGCTATTAACTCCTTGGACATTGGATTAAACACATAGCAGACAGTATTTTTATAGAACACCCATTTATGTAAAAAACAAAAAACAAAACACAACAAAAAAAAAAACAACTGCGATGTGACATTTCATGTATATAGTCTTGCTTTGATGCAATGTACATGAAATAGCAAGCACTGCTTCTACGAGTAGTTATGTTTAACCCATATAAGCCTGACGTACTTTTGTGGGACATCGGCAAACAGTGCAAAGCCAGATCAGACGCCGCAAAACGCGGCGTCTGATCAGGGTTTTCACCATTTGCTTACAAAATGTTCTATTAAAATTTGAATTAAAATGAAAAATACCAGCCAACACCCCTAAAATTGGAAATGGTCTTGTCCTAGAGATAGGCAAGCTTATTCGGCTTAAATAGGTTAAAACTGTTCTAAAGATTGGAAAATCATTTCTGCATGAGAAGGGTTTAGCGCCATAAAACTGTCATGATAAGAGTTCCATAGAGTTTCAATATTTTATGACATTTTATTGCGATTGTCCAAGCAAACAACCAATATGGGCATTGTAATAACGTCTCGGATAGGCAGTTTTGTATCCATGTTACTCGGAATCTACAAAGATATACAAATGTAAATATATATTGATATTAATAATTTATATTATAATATCGATTCAGTTCTGTTCAAAGTCTTTAACTGAGATATTAAAGAAAAAATCGTGAGAGAATTCCTTTTACGAGTGATTCATGCCCGCTCACAGAAAAATAAACATTTTGTTTATGCAATTAAGCAGCGTGGTCAAAATCCTTGTTCACGTGATTAAAAGTATCGTTGAGCTATTACTTTAAAAGTACACATGTCAAGTAGATTAGTCTGTATTTGGGCATGATTAAATGCTGTTATGATTCACTGGGCATACATAAATATGGTTTGTTGTCTGATTCTGCGATTCAAATGGAAACGGAGAAGTGTAGAATTACAGAAAAGGTTTTCTAGATTTATTGTCACGCTTGATTACGACAAATCAGAACTCTAAGCATGCTGTTGTTAAAACTTTTGGTTGGGGTATCTTCTGGCTGTATTCATCGGTGTTTGGAAATGTGTTATTAGAACCAAACACTTTTTATTTCAGAAAGATACTCTGCGATAAAGGACGTCTTCAAGAAATGGAAAGTATGCTTTTATTAGTAGCGCAGCACTTTTAAAACATTGCATTAGTTAGATGGCCTCCATGCGAGCTGAACATTTTTTGTATTTCAACAACAGCAGAATCTAGGGCGAAGATTTGGTACCAGTAAAATGCATTTAAGCCCCCCGGTGGCTTAGGCTGCTGTCCGTTCTAAGGCGGTGGTTCTGTTGTTGTTGGCTTTCTGTTTATTGTTACCCCCATTGTGGCAGTCTGTAATTGTTCTATGTTTTGTTTTACGTTACTTTATGTCCATTTTAGTATTGCAATCATCTTGATGGGGAAGAGAGAGCTGATTGCTTTGCTTAATTTGTCTTCCTGGTGTCTCGTGATGGTTGAGCGGCTCTTCCTCACGGTGCCAAGGGGTTGTCTGCAGTTTGTGATTGTGGTATTTCCTGATCATACTCATTTACTATTTTTGTGTAACATGAAAAGTTTGACCTTGGTCTGGGTGAACTCGGATATCTCCTCTTTCGTAAACAGTGTAGGTCCTGATCAGTAGGCTTCTGCAGAATATAGCTGATCGAGAAACATACTGTTCCCATCATGCGCGGATCCAGAGGTGGGGGCAGGGGTCCGGACCCCCTAAATCACAAAAATATGGGGTTTCTTAGCAATACTGGTCCGGACCCCCTGAGAATCACGAAGCTATTAAGTCAGCATTCAATGTTGGGTCATCATTGGCACGCCAGCGAAAAGCCATTTAGATGGCGGTTCGCTGGCGGGCCGATGATGACCCGCTTCTAGTGGTATTTGGATCCACTCATCAACCAAATCAAAGTTGGACCCTTTGAAAAACCTTTCTAGATCCGCGCATGGGGTACTGATAAGTAGGGTTCTGCAGAATTTAGCTGACCGAGAAACACGCCATGCAGCATGTAACCCCCATTGTAATTAATGGAAAAATACAACTTATCTGGCTATAGGAAAAATGGGTGTGGCATAATGCATTTTTCAGCAGTATACACGTCAGATGAAATCGATAGAAGAAGAAAAGGAAGATATAAAAAGTAAAGCATTTAATAAGACGCTGTTTTTATTAACTCGTTGATATGGCTAGCTATCGACCGGGTTTAAATGAACATAAAACTAGAAGAATATGTATTTTGACTTACTTTTGTCCTTGCAATGTGAGTAAGGAAGACGAAGATAATGTTCTAGCATGCTGGGTATTTTTGTGCATGTCTTTAATTTTTCATTAGTATTCTGATTGTCTTTATATCGAAATGAATATTCATAAAAAGAGTACTGAGTGTCAAACAGTTTGAAACCAGATCAGACCCGACATCTTGTCGGGCCTGATTTGGGTCCAAACTGGTAGCAAAAGTCATCAGAAGATGACATTTGCTATCAGAAAAAAGAGTTAACGGCATCTTACAAGCAAAGGTAATTTATTTGTTTTGTATGTACTTTTATGCACGTTACGGATTAGTTTTGTGGGTGATGCTTTATTTCATTTCCATATAGCAAAAGAGTTTCGCAAAGTAGGAAAGAGCTGGTAGTGGGCTTAAATACACTACATGCATATGCTGACGGACTATAAAAACGCAACACTTGGATAACAGCTTTAATATATGTCTCAAAAAAGAAGATAAGACGATTATTTCGGTTATGTGTTAACGAGTGTTCATTTGTCAGTAACACATAACAATGTCCAATTGAAATGAACTTAACGCACTGAAAATGTAAACTTTTTAGATAGGGTTGAATTGTTTCATGTCAGTGAAAGATTCCCTACGTCCACGAGAAGTGTCACATTTGTGTCATGGACTTGGTTAGTCTTAGAGGAATCACTCTCATATTGTTTGACAGGTCTGCGATACAGCCCATTTGTTTATTTGACGTTTATCTGTTTGTACCCTTTCATTCGATGACTTAAACTTTCCACTACTTAAGAAATGTTTCAGCGACATACGAAGCAGTAAAGTCACCAGGTTTAGTTGTACAATTAAAACTAAAGTATTTGCTGATGAAACCAACTCATGATGACAATATCGAAGCAAAGGAATTTTACATAGAACTGTGTTTTAGAAGATATAATGGGGAGTAAGTGTTGCGTAATTAAAGTCCGTCAGTATACATACAAGCTATAAAAGACCATATTTCACCCGACACAAATAATCAAATAAACAGTTGACATCATTTGTATGATCATGGACCAAACTGTTGAAGCAGAAGTTATTGTATGGTTTGTGTGTCTGTACTGGAAGATACTCCACGAGATATAGCGGGTGGATCGTCGTCCGTACAGACGCAAAGCCTTACAATACTTTGCTTTTTGCACCAGTATTAATTTTGCACTTTGTGTTCTGTGGTATATTTGGCGTTAAACATTTGAATATAAGTGAAAGGTGTAATGATTTTAATTTAATGATTTAATGATCATCATTGATTTAAACTATCTCGATTTCAAATCATTTCTGTTAAAAGTAAGATTTGGAAAAAAGTCTATGATATTTAACGGTACTGGGAAATAATTGTTTTAATAAGCTAGTAAGTAGGATGAAAGACAAATGAGTATGGCCAGGAAGAGCCTTGGCGATTGAACACAGACCATCCCACGGTACATAACATACACCAACTTTTAAAATTATAAAATCAATAAATTAAGTATGTCATGGTTCAAATCGTATCTTTGTAACAGAACACATCAATACAAAGTAAGAAAAGGAGCATAGATGAGGAATCGATACAATCAAGCACAACACCTGACCCAGGATACCAATGGGAAAGTGACAACTTCAAAATTGGACATCACAAATGAGGGCCAAGTGGTCAGCCCTTTCCCAGCAGGTGACCACAAGGCATCAATAAACAGACGCGCACGAAAACATAACAATAACATAAATGATCCACAAAAGAAGCACCACCTTGAAATGGTCAGTAAAAATATTTTACTGGAGGGCTTACACCGGTTTCACGGCATGCCAACCTCACCATTAGTTCAGATGTGGATCAATACACATAGATGTTTGGTTTGAATGAAAGGCCCTAACTTATCAATACATCATCTCCTAGAACATATAAATCAAGATATTAAAAGGAGATAAAGCAAAGATAAGGACTAAACAGTAAATAAAACTGAATACCGGAGCAAAAGAAATTCAACAGGTAAACCCCGGTGGGCCTGACAACAGCCAAAGCATTAGGCCAATAGATAAGTCTTTAAGTCGGAACCGTCATAGAGTCTGAAGTCCGACCCACCGGCGTGCAATTAAAGAGGAAAGCAAAGTTGCCAACAGTGCTTGGGTTGACTACCAAGCATGCAGTCTGTTGCAATACATCAAGATATAACAAGGAGATAAAGCAAGGATAAGGACTCAACAGTAAATTAAACCGGAGCAAAAGAAATCCAACAGGTAAACCAGAGTGGGCCCGACAAACAGCCAAAGCATCAGGCCCCTACCATCTCATCAATAGATAAGTCTTTAAGTCGGAATCATCATAGAGTCTGAAGTCCGACCCACCGGCGTGCAATTAAAGAGGAAAGCAAAGTTGCCAACCGTGATTGGGTTGACTACCAAGCATGCAGTCTGTTGCAATACATTAATGTTATAGCCAATCTTTTTATTATGGGAAATTTGTTGAATGAACTGCGCTGAAAAATTATTAGAACCAACAATCTTCGTCAATTCATACACTAAGTCACCACAGAATTCAGGTTCAAAAACGGAAAATGTACTATGTAGCGTACCACAGCTTTTTTTTAGGTCTTCTGTTATTTTTGAATTTTATAAATGAATTACCCCTATTTATGGGGATTCAATTTCATCTGCGGATTTATAATGGTGATGATACGACATTGTATAATATTGGTTAAGATAAAGGTATGTTAGAAAATAATCTTAAATATCTTTTGAATTTACTTAAACTAACTTATGGTGTATAGAGAATTCTATGATAATAAATATAGACAAAACAAAAATATGATAATATCAAGGCAGCAAAAGAGAAAGTATATGAAGATAATAATTTGACACTTGTGTATGATAATTTATATTTGCAATCGAAAGCTTTGAAGATGTTTTAGGGGTCCAAATAGATGAAAACTCAACAAAGACAAATCATTTTCAACATGTTTTAAAAACAGTTATCGTCATACTTTTGGGCTTTGTTTCAGATAAAAGAGGTATGTTATTTTACAATGCATATGTTAAGCCTCACTTTGAATATTGTTGTGTAATTTGGGAAAATTCTATTAATTCTAATGTACAATTAAAAAATCAATTCAGAGAAGAGGGTGCAAATTGATAATTGGTAATAATTATATTGAAACTTTTTGAAGATGCTCATATGTCATCATTTGCAGAATTTTCATCAACAAAGCTAAAGTAATGCTCAGGTAACTCAAAAGTAAGCGAGTATGATCAGGAAATACCACAATCACACACTGCAGACTAACCCACGGTGCCATGAGAAAGAGCCACGGAAACTTGACCACTAATAGTCACAAGACACCAGGAAGACAATAAAAGTAAAGCAACCAGCCCTCCCTTCCAATCTTGGCGACTGCAACACTATAAAGACATAGGAGGGCTGTTCAAATATGAATGCAAGTGGATTCATAACTTTCTTCACATATATGCTACAACAAAATGGTAGACATTTCTATAAAGGACTATATGTCACCTTTTAAATGGCACCAGACCTAAAGAAATATACAGTATACTTATCGAGCTATAGCTTTTTGAAGGAGGGTGACGTTGATATACTAACAAACTCAATGCTTCGAACATATACCAGTGATATAGTCGAGCGTATAATTCTTCGATAAACAAGTGAAATTTCTTGAAATTTTTAAAGAAGTATCCCCATATTCTTATATAACAATTCTGTGAAAGTTGTGAAAATCTGACATGCTTTTGTTAAATTACAACGAATCGTTTTCACTAAAGTCTCCTTATGTTTGCAAATAAAAGGTAAACAAAACACCACCTTTCAGTTTTCTGTTAAACTTATCTCTAACAAAATGCACGAAAAAACATTTAAATAAGTTTTAACTCAAAGACAATATGTTGATCGCTCATACTGAGTTGTTGCTACAAATTATTAATGGATAGTGGGTAATTTTTAAACGCTGAAATGCATTTTTATTAAGTCAAAAATGCCTTAAGTGAAGGGGTCATATAATTTATACTTATTTTTTTGTCATAACATTGCGGCTTTATTCTAAATGTGAACGTAAACTTTAAGTTTGACCACTATAGGCATTATTCACAATAAAATTACTCGCCTGGTCTTCAGGACTAGACATATTGAACATATATTAAATAATGTAAACACGTCATTGAGAAACAGAAAAATGCTTGAAAAATGATATAAAATCTGATTACTCTTCAAATAGAGGACAGGGCATTTTAAAAAGTTCCTAATGGCATATTTAGCATTTTTTTCAGCAATTTACAAAGAAAACGACACAGCGATGTCCGTTATTACATCACCAGTAGATAACTCAAAATGACGTTTATCATAAAATTAATGACGTCACAAATGTGCCTGTTTACTCGAGATTGAAACGGGATTATAGCAACTTTTTCCTGCCAGCAACTTTTGGATTGTTACTTAATCTTGCATCTAAAATTTGGTGCCATTTTGTCTAAAACTAACAAAGATATGACGCTATATCTGCACATGTAACAAAACGTTCATTGCAATTTGTTTCAGAAAACTTCAGTATACAGGAATGGCCTTTATATAAGGGTCTGTAACCCGAGAAATATAGTGAGTGTTTCTTTATGTTTGGTGCCATTTTAACGGCGACAAATAGTTCTTTTCAAAAAGGTATGACATTTTGTCGTAGCACATATGTGAAGAAAGTAATGAAGCTACTTGCATTCAGATTTGAACAGCCCTCGTACTAAGGACCAAACACAGAACACCTACAAACAATTGGGAGCAACAATAAACAATGAATAAACAACAACCGAACCACCGCCTTAGAACGGACAGCAGCATCCCAGGCCACTGCGGGGTGGGGATGGGGTAAGGGGGACCGAAATTTATTTTACTGGTATCAAATCTTCGCCCTAGACGATGCTGCTGTTTCTCCAGGCATTTCCCACGCTTTAATAGTCATCATGGAACATTTCCAAATTAAAGGCTGTAATAGTGAAGATACAATGATTTAGCGCTGAGAGTCAAATACAAATTTTAAGACATTATAGTAAGGAAGAAGGCAACGATAAGGAATCGATACAATAAAGTACCACACCTGACCCAGCAGGAAATGTGGAAAAGTAACTAAACACAAGTAAACATCACACACAACAGATCAGCCCATTCTCAGCAGGTGATCACACGGCTGCAAGGAACAGACAAGACAGTATAACAAAGACAAAACACAAATAACAAGAAGGATCTACAAAAGTAGCACCGCCTTAGAATGGTCAGTTAAAATACATCTTTAACGGTATATTCTTAATTTATAATACCCGTTTAACAGATTGTAGGATCAGAAGTCAGAACGGAATTGTCCCATTTATAAATGGAACTACATTAATGTAAATATAGATTAATTGGCCCAGTGCTGTTGACTTGACAATAACCCCGAGAGAACTATTGAAGGCGAGCAGATACTCGATACATCTTCATGAATGCCTAGCAAATGTCCATTTTATCGATATGTTCCTACTTTGGCTATAAACAAGCAACAGCCAGGCGTCTTCGTGTTTGCTCAGCTCATTAAATTCACTTAAGTCGCTCGCGACTGCTCTTTCGGTCATTGGTTTATTTGTAGAAAACATTTTGTGACATTACATGCGAAGGGAGCAATTTGCATCTTTGTTGTAGCAGCTAGATTCAATTGTCCAGAAGACCTGTATGCGTTGCGACGTTTTGTTATTTCTTATTTGTAGCGTTTTTGCTATTTATTATTCCTTATATATGAATATGACATGTTTGCATAATATCGGCCCAAACCAAACAAACAAAAACTGTCAAAGAATGACAGCAAAGATTCTGGACCGACTGGACTTCGATGGCCACGCATATAATTAAGGATTGAAATTCATATATTAAGCCTGCACTGGATGGTGAATTTTAATGAAAGCCTCTCGGAAACATTAAGATAAATTAAATGTTTTTCGTCCTCCAGTATATGGCATGTACTTTCTTCCATACAGAGATCAAGTCAGCTTTTCACCAACAACGAAATTATTTGACTTCGTCTAAAAATTATTGGCGTGATAAGGGTTAATATAGAATTGCAGTTTCGGTGTCTACAACTTGATTCATAATTCGTCTTGGGAATTTAGCCGTCTTATATCGTGTGATGTAGGCTTATGAATAATTTTCTTGAATTGTCTGCGTTATTCACACATATTTCAGAGGATAAGTATGTTATACATTGTGAAGTGGAATAATGTACAGTAAAACCTGCGTAAAACGACCTCTCAAGCATAGACAAAGCAAAGATTTTAGTTAATGACAAATGGTAGCTAAATGACGGTCAAAAGTATTGCAGATACTCCCCTTGGGGCATTCTGCAATACTTTTGACCTGCATTAAGCGATAATTGGTCTTGAAAAACAATCTTTGGTCTTTTTGAGACTGGCCGTTTTACACAGATTTTACTGTACATAAATCAAAATAAAGCAAAGCGGTAGCGGAGGTTTGGGTGTTATAAGTATGGTTGTTTTCTTTCCTCTCAACTAAGTGTTTGAGGTAGAATGACCATTCTAAGACGAAGGTTCTGCTATGTCCTTGTTTCGTTATGCAGTATTTTGTGTCAATCATCTCGCTGGGGAAGAGAGAGCTGCTTGCTTGACTTTTATTGTCTTCTGGACGGCATGTGGCTGTTATCTGTTTTTACCTCGTCCTTTTCCACCATAGATCCCAAACTGACGTAGCTTATTCTGGCATATGTCTAAAAGTATGTGAGTATGATCAGGTAATACGACAATCACACACCGCAAACCAACCCATGGCACCGTGAGGAAGAGTCACAGAACATATACAGTAACAATAAATCCGTAAGGCAATTAAAGCAAAGCAACCAGCTCTCTCTCCCGCTTCAAGATAATAGCAAAACTAGAAAGGACACAAAGTAATGCACAACAAAACAAACCCACAAGGAATTGGGAAGCACATTAAACAACAGATCAATGCGGGTCGTTTAACTTACAGCTACTAAAGCAATTGTGTATGGCAAGGAAGTAAACAATCACATTATTAGTCTAAATATTTCTTTTCACAAATTTCAACGTTAGTAGATGAATTTAGTATATTATTGTTTTGGTCGAGTTTAGTCATATTCAAATATGATCGGCTAGTCTTATCACGATTTACGACCGAGTCAACCTCATACTTTCACATTTTCCAGGTTGTTCAGCTCTGCTTGACAGTCAGATGGACTCATGGCGCTGAGGTAAACGATTGTGTCATCTGCAAACAGCCTGGTGTTACTGCATATGGTTTATGTCATATCGCTAATAAGGATCTAATCAGATGGGGACCAATAATACCAGACCGAACATAACCCAAATCAGAACTACATTTTTGGACCTGACAAAATAATAAAACAACAACATATTAAAAAAAGAAAACAACAACAACACCAGCCAAATATTGCAATAGAAACAAACTCTTAATCGAAGCTAATCGAGTAAGTTATCGACCAGACCCCAAGGTATTAAAACTTTTTTTCATACCAAACTCAACTGAGATATACAAAGAAATAAAGTTTAAACCAGCTGAGCATGACATTTCTACAGTCCATAAAAATGCTGGAAAATAATTACTTTTGTTGCTTTCAAACTCTCAGATGTCGTATTTATCATGCTATTCACCAAGATTAAAGAGATGACAATGAATGAACCAACATATCACATATGCATGCAAATTGAATTAAACGAAGCGACCTCCCCTTACAGCATTTACTGCTGTACTGGAAAAATTGCATCTCCAAGCAATAAAAAACAAACAAAAACGAGTACCCCACTTTAAAAGAAAGCCAAATGTATATAAACATACACAGTAGAATTTCAATTGGCATATACACCTGGGCTGTCTAGAACTGTCATCATGGTCCCTACAGGTCATTTTATGCCAAATTCACCCTGGATGGCCGGAACTACCCTTGGCTAGAACTATTTTTTCATGGTCCCAAGCCTGTTCGAGCCCTTGAAGTTCGACTGTATAAATAATAGACTGCAGTGGATGGTTCCCCATTGCATTTACACACTTTTTTCCTTTAACATTGAACTTTGTCATACGAAGTATTCAGAGTATTATTAACATCATGTGACCTATGTACCAGTTTAAAATGGTTTAGGAGAAGATGCATTTACAAGGAAATAATTGACCTTCAACCCTGAGACCAAGGACACATGAAATGTTGTTCAGTACTCTCTACACCATGTGACCTATGCACCTGCACCATTTGAAGCTGTTACATCTTATAGTTAAGGAGATGCTTTACAAGAAACTACATTGTTTGACTTTTGGAAGAATTTGATTTACAAAATTATGCTCAATGTATTATTTTCAGAGAGAGAGAGAGAGAGAGAGAGAGAAAGAGAGATCAAAATGAAAACTAGATAAAAAATCAGAAAAAGGCTTTTCCTTCCGCTGTTTACAAAGCCACAACCAGTATGTGTACAAAAATGCAAGTATCAGATATATTGACGGACATTGCCATTAACGATACATGTCTATAAGTAATACAATACCATGTGAAAAGAATCATAAAAGAACAAAAACAAATCAGATTTCTTCATTAACAAACTATCCTTAGTCATTGCAAAGTTTCAAAGGCGTCAAGAAAACTGAGACGCATCATATGACTGATGTGAAAGTAGGACCATATTGATTTACGTACATTATTTAGCAATCAGCTGCAGTGTAGGATATAAAGCCAGAAAATTGAACAAAAAAATTGTTCAGGCAACTTGTACCCCTTTTCCCTGGAGTCAATCATGGAACACATTCTTGCTTCTACAAAAGAAAGCAGATTAGGTGATAAGTTTTCAATTTTCTACCAGCATTTTCAAGATTGTATATACTGAACATTTGAAAGCACATTTTGTCTCAAACAACGATGCAGTTTTTGTTTGTTTTTGTTGTATTAAAGATGTGATAACTCCTTAAGTTACTTATATCTAGATCAGGTAATTTTTGCATACAAAGCAATTGTTTTCAAAAGAAATAGAATATTTTTTCATGCAGCTGGTCATTGCATAATATTCTTATTTTTTTCTGATGTCCTTCTCACAAAGAATTATAAACTGATTTGACCAGCACTGTGGTCTTAACTAAATTTACAGCAGGAACCAGTGGGTTTTCCCTTAGGCGATCTTTTTAGCATTTGGCCTTTGTATTAGCAGGTGCACAAAAAATTCATTTGTTTGTAAATGATCAAATTTTGTTTGTTTGTTTGTTTTGTTGCTTAACGAAATAAGTCAACATCTATGGTCATGGCGAGACGGTCAGTTGACCTAACCAGACTTTTTCCTTGGCAAGCTTAAACAAGCAGTTAACCAGTACTTCGTGCACATACTTTCGTTTGTAACTGACAACTAATGGCTATATGTACCTGCACGAGGTCAAAACAAACAAATTCGATTTTAAAGCGAGGATTTAATCTGCTCAGCATTTTAATCTTAAACGCTATTCATTTGAAAGGGAGGTAAGCTGAAAAAGTACGATTTTCAACTAAAAATGTACGAAAAGGGTGAACAGGTTATTCGGTTTTAAACAGGTTTTTATTTTTTTTGCTTTTAGATTTAAACATTAGATAGAAAAATCAAACTTTTAGCAGAAAGCTATTTGCGTTCTTTCCAGGTAAACTGTTTTAGCAAGGGGACTTAAATCGGACTTTACATTATTTGAAATGTTGACCGGTTAATGTATTTTGAAATTAAAAGTCCTATTTGTTCTAAACTGTGAATCCCCAAGGTATTTTATTAAACCTTTTCCCTAAGTATAGTTTCCAGGCCTAAAGATAAGAGATAGAGGATCTTACGTGAGTGTCATGTCGTTATGAATCTATTTAACGAGTTGAGGAAAAGAGATAAAATGCGAGGATTGCCGAGCATTTGATCTCTTTTTCGCAACGAGTTTAGTAAATTAAAAATACAGGATCGCGAATATAAGATTCTATTTATCACATGACATTACAATTACTTAAAATCGCACTTTCGCGTGAAAACACAAGATTTTGCCATATTTTACACAGTGTTTAAATGGACGTCAATGCGTAACGTTACTTTATCTGTAAACCCCTAGTGGTTAATCGATTTTATTGCATGGCGTTATATCACTCCTAGACGCGACGTCATGTGATAAAAAGATTAATTGTCTTATTTCTCAACCAAAAGAATGTTGTGGGTACCTACTCATTGAATGGGGCCATCAACAAATGTTGAAACCGATGGATAAGATAGCATTCATACTTCACAAATTTATGCATCTTTTTGTCTATGTGCCTGCGACCTCTGCGACTATTGCAACTACTTTTCAACTTCCTTGCTGTGTTCTGTAGGCTTCCCACTTATTCGTAATAGTTAATTAGAGTAGGTTGTGCAGTTTATACACATCCTTTTCGTCTACGATGAAAAAGTGAAAGGGGGCATACATGACTATTTACTTTGGCCACATTTGTTTACTTGCTGCAACTGTAGCCGTTCGGGTGTAAACGCGTGCGCGCATCTACTACGTAAGAAATTTAGAAGGGACTATAGCTCGATTCGAAGTGGACCAGATGCTTGAAGCGTATTGCAGGGGCAAGTGAGCCTGGCAGCTAGCAATTAAATTTATGTCGTTCATGAAGCTATGAGCGGTTGCGGAAATCTAAAGAGTCATAAAATGCTTTCTTCGAAAATGTAAATATTTTATTTAGATTTTTTGGAGACGAAAATTAACGTTTTAAACTCATTAAAATAAAAATTGTTTCATGTAATCTGTAGATCACAATTCCATATTTGACCATATTTGCTGCGACGATCCTGGCAATTTATTAAACATTTAAAATACAATGTTGAAGGATCAATACTTTACTAAGGTCGTCCTTAACTTTAGGGAGTCATTGTAATTTTGGGCCCTGGTTTTTACAAAGCTAAGCAACAAACGACATCTTAAATTGCATTACTGGCTGGCGTCGATGGTGTCAAAGGAACATAGCTTTCAGAAGCGGACTAAATAAGCGTATCAATTCTAAGCATTATACGATCCATTATGAAACTGACAAGCGCTATAATTATACAGTGGAAATCAGAATTTAGGTGGAAATTGGATTTCGGACATTGCATATAGATTCATGCGGTACAGAACGGTCGAACTGAAAATTAACCTGTGCCATGGTGCAATGGCGTAGCCAGAATGCTGAAAAAAAAATACGCACATCAAATGGAGACTACTAGTTCAAGCAGTTGTTCTCTTCAATTGCGTCCTTTTTCAAATTGGGAACTTCACTTATAGGAAAGAATTTGCTCCCAGATGGAGCGAATTCTTTCCTTTTAGAGCAGTGCCTTATGGTATGGAAATCACTTTTACCAGATTAGGTGACACATCTAGAACGTTACTATTTTATTACGCACGTGCGTAACTGTGTGATGGGAGCTATGCCAATGTGATAAATGATCTAATGTACTACGCACCTCACAAGTTTTATGCGGTTAACCTGCAGCATTCTAGTTTTACACATGTTTTTGTTTTCCAATCAGGCCCTGAGGTTATAAAACTGTTTTTTTTTAAACTCAACTCAGCTGAGCACGAAATTTATCCTGCTCATAAACGTTATAATAATTGTTGGCATTTTAACATTTATTAGCATGATAAATATAACATCTGAGAGACTTAAAGAAAGAAACTTCTTTATTTGCCGGTATTTATGTTTATGAGCAGTTGAAATTTCGTGCTCAGTTGTGTTGAGCATGAACAAACTGTTATAACCTCAGGGCCTGAGTGGATATCAGTGTGGGTCATGATGAAGCAAGCCTCGCATTTTATCTCTTTTCCACAACTCATTTCATAGAATAAATCATGAAAAATCCTCTACGGCAATTTTCCGATGTAAGTTTTGATACATTTAAAGAACTTTCAGGTGTGATATTTTCTGCTAAGAAACACTATTTTTTGTACTTCTTCAGGGGGGGGGGGGGGTCCGAACCCCCTGCCCATCCCCTCTGGATCCTCGCATCTGAAGGAAAATGGTTAAAATATATATAGGTTTGATGATTACAATATATACTATGCAAATTAAATATAGCAATTGTTTTGGATTGGTAAGTCCACCAACATCGAATATTATGTGTGCCGCTTTTTGGCATGAAGATACAAGCGCCGATCATCCGACAACGACATCCATGTAAAAATACATGATTTTCAAACTGTGCTAACGTGACGTTAGATTTTGAGACTAGCGGCTAATATAGACATTTCTGATCATAAGGGGACGCCAAAACCATTTCCATGTGATTGTTTGGTCACTGAAAACAAAAAAAGCAAAACAAAATGCTGAATTCTGCTGAACTTTCTTCGAGAAATAAAGAACCAAGTTTGCACAATTTGACGTTTTATCAATACCTTTACGTTATGGCATTTAAACGGTGTTTATAATCGGTATTTCTTGAACCACATTTACAAGTTAAGCGGATTGATGCCTTCGAAAATGTTAAGACAAATATTGCTGAATTTAACATCTTAACGGCTTACATGTAAGAGCATGAGCCAAAAGTTAAAGTTTAACGTCACCGTTATCTCAAAAATGCATCGTACCATTTTTCAGTAACTTAAGGTTTTAATCAATCAATCAACGCTCACCTGTCCAGCGCTTTCAAAGGAACAACGTTAGCAAAACTCTGTGCAAGAGAGTAATCAATCATGAGATGGGCTACATTGTAAGCCTGTGATATCTTCGCAATCTGATCTTCTGTTATGTTGAAGCACCAATGAACATTAGAGTTTAACCAAGTGATGACTACGTTTTGACGTCATTTACGGCAACTGTTTTTTTCAGAATAAGAGCTCTATCCCATCTGTCCCACAATCAATAGGTTTTATAAGCGTAGGTTGCATGAGAAAGAACATGTTTGTCATTTTTGCATTAGTTATAATGGATGTTTGTTTGTTTGTTGCTTAACGACGCATCAACCCTGGTGGGTCATTAGCGTCAGACGGTATTAAACTAAACATGATGTGGATATATAAAAAATGAAAGGAATGATGATGATGAGTTTGCATAATGATAACAAGTTGCAATACGGTTGTTGACAGAAAAGATCATGTACAATATATGACAGCTTCAAAGAGCTATTCAGTTAACTGTACATGCATATGTTCTTTAACTGAACATATGCATCATTAAAGAATCTGTACTATGGTCTGAAACAAAAGTAAAACAAAACACGATTTTTACAAATAGCAATAAGTTTTTGTTACAAAGATGTATTTGTCTTAAAATGTCATAATACTATCAACATGTATATCTTGAAACAACTGTTTCATGTTATCAACATGGAAGCAATTATT
This sequence comes from Loripinus fragilis, assembly GCA_964019695.1. Taxonomy (NCBI): domain Eukaryota; kingdom Metazoa; phylum Mollusca; class Bivalvia; order Lucinida; family Lucinidae; genus Loripinus; species Loripinus fragilis. Next base: position 64,910,209 of record OZ026516.1, read on the forward strand.
TCCTACTTGTGCAAAATCGCCACACTCCAAAAGGAAGTGTTGTACATTGAATGGTGCATCGCAACCAACACATTGTGGCTGCTCTTCGCCTAGTAGTAAGTATGAATGTGCTACTCTTGTATGACCTAAACGGAGTCGAGCCAAAACAGCCAAACAATCTTCTTTTCTAATTTTTCGAACAACTGATTGATGTTCACAAATCGTTGGTTTTATCTAAAGAAGTATATTTCCAATGCTGCTATTCCATGAAATTTGTCATTGATCCAAGACATATTTATTGATAGATGGCTTAAAATTAGAAACTGGAATCTTAAAAGTACAACGGGTGTGAATTTTGCGTACTGACCCCATTTGCAAATGTTGCTTTCCACAAATACATATTTAAATGATGACGTCTGTTAATTCGTGTTTTCATTGGCCTAAAATCCTGTTCTGGCCATTACCATTGATGTTAATTGATGATGCAGCAAGGTGAGCAAAATGATATGTAAATCATAGAAAATTGCTAAATGTATTGCGTATAGTATAGCAAATCTTTGAAGCAATGTATAAACATACAGAGAAAGCCACCCATAAAAGGCGAAAGCGTACTTTTATGGAATTGCTCGTTTGTTTCTGAGGATATAAGACAATATTGGAATTCATCAATCAAGGGAAGAAATAGGTCAGATCACAGACGGAATGAGGAAATTAAAACCAATTTGAGTGATAATTGGGACCATAAATTTCTCTGCAAGTGTTTACACATAGTTTCAATTGTGTGCCTCTGGTGTGTCATATGGCGATGCCTGCTATGTATAAGAAGCATGTGGGCATTCGAAAGTACATTGTTTTATTATTGAACTTTTTGGCTACTGTAAAGGCGGCACCTCATGAATGCGTAATTAGAATTGGTGTACCTTAGACATAGGTAAAAGCTAAAAATTAGGCGTGGTTTTATTCAAAAGTAACTGTATCATCTTGCGCCATTACCTCAGTAAAGACGCAAAACACATTAGTTAGTCCTTAAAACGCCAGCAAAATAACTGCATCTGAAAAGGTCTATTTAACATAAGCATAGAGGTAATCATTGTGGACCCAGATTAGACTGCTCCTACAGGAGCAGTCTTATCTGGGCCACACTGTTTGTCTATTAGTCTTCAACTATTTTAGTATACGACAACAGGCATACATTTCATAATTATGCGCTTTAGGGCTAATAAATATGAGTTCAGTGTGCATACGGTTAGGATTTTCATGTAATGCACACACGTTTGCGCGGCTGAAAAAACTTATTAATTCTTCACCAAACTATAAATAGAACCTGATTTCCCTTGTTTAGCGGATGAGATAGCCTATGAATATTAAAGTTACCGCCTTAACAGCGACCGAAAAGTTCTATAATACAATAAACTAGTTTAGTGCTGATAAAACACAATCACGGTTTTGCACTTAGTTTTAACTCTTCATGGCCTTCGTATTCCCCAGTATTAATCGGCTTTTGGGTCACTGTCTAGCCACGCCCACACTGGTTCCTATCTCCGACAGCTTTACAAGAGACCTGGACATTGCATACCGCGTGGCAATACAGTGAGCGAATAGCTGTATAATACAACTAGGCACAGTGGTTTTAGATATGACCGTTTGACATGAGTGATATGCCGGGGTGTTATGTGCCAAAAGCAATTGTTTGGACTGGAATACTTAATACTGTGGCAATATGATGCTGCCATTTTTTTGTTTAACACCACCCTTATTTGCTACAGGGTTATTATGACAACCCTGTGTGTTTTCAGGATATTTGGACTTTACAAAGAACACTGTATATTCAGTGAGCCTTTCCACTGTAGATAAAGGCACTTAAACAACAGGTCAAAATTAAGGGTCTTTCTACAATGAATATCGATAACTGGATTTCACGGGTTCGTGATATTTGTCATTGCAAATCGACTTTTACGCAGAGGAGCAGCATGAAGCGACAAAACTATCATATCTCTAATTAACTCTCACACCTGAGACAAAGAACGCATCAGTTTTAGATAAAGGTCAGCTGTAAGTCAGTATGTAGAGCGCATGGACCACATGCTGTTCGGATAGAGAAACTAGCTTTTTACAGAGAACATTAGAACCAGCGCATCATTGTGCGATCTATGTACAATGTTCTTATCGCATCGGCAAGCAGCTAAGGCCCGGACGAGTCTGTGCAGCCTCGCCAGAGCCTTAACTGATCGTGTACAAAACGAGTGGCGCAGGTGCTTTAAAGAATGGACTGTGCTGTTAACCCCTTCTCTTTTTATTGGGTCGGACTTCAGACTCTACGACGGTTCCGACTTAAAGACTTATCTATTTATGAGATGCTTTAGCTGTTGTCAGACCAACCGGGGTTTATCTGTTGGATTTCATATGCTTCGGTATCATTATTTTTGCTTTATCTTGATTTATATGTATTAGGAGATGATGCATTGATAAGTTAGGGGTCTTTCATGCAAACCAAACAGCTATGCGTCTTGGTCAAAATCTGAACTAAGGGTGAGGTTGGCGCGCCGTGAAACCGGTTTAAGCCCTCCAGTAATTTTTTTACTGACCGCTCCAAGGCGGTGCTTCTTTTGTTGAGTTCTGTCTTGTTTTTGTTATGCTTTCGTGCGCGTCTGTTTATTGATGTCTTGTGGTCACCTGTTGGTAGAGGGCTGACCTCTTCGCTCTCGTTTGTGATGTCTTATTGTGAAGTTGTCACTTTCCCATTGGTATCCTGGATCAGGTGTGGTGCTGGATTGTATAGTTTCCTGATCTTTGCCCACTTTCTTACTTTTAATGTGCAAAGAATGTTGATTCAAACCAGACTCCACAGACTGCGGTGTATCAGGGTTTACACTGTTTGTTCACAAAATGTAATAATGATTTGTTTGTTTTGTTTGATCCCCTCAACAATCTTTCAGTTGAACAGGGACGGGTCTTCCTTGGTTGACCCAGTGCTAAGCTAGGATACATGTGTCTTGCTCAAGGACCACAACGCGATGACGCCGGTAAGGCTCAAACCCGCGACCCCTCGGTCTCGAGTCAAGCACTCTACCACTGAGCCACTGCGCTCCCTGATGTAATAAAGATAAAACCTCTACCCAACAACCCTTAAATTGGATATTGAATTGTCAACTGATAATAATAGAAATGGCTAAATACATATACCCTCTAATTAAAAGCTTATGAATCTTGAATTTGACTTATACGCGTGTACTTCGAATTATCAGTGTTTCAGTTGAAGAGAGTTAACTATATCTCTCCAGTCTTTGAATTAGTCGTACAATGCAACATAAACAAAAGTGATCGGTTCTCTTTCGCCGCTGAAGTAGAATTCCGTATAGGATAAGCTCTCCTCAACCTAATTCAATCAGTACAATATTGCCTCCAATGGAGCTTAAGTGATTTAGTTTCCATTTTACGTTATTCCAGAACTAGTTCATTTTAACCCTTCAAGCACAACTCTCGACATTTCGGAATAAACAAAGTTTCCTTGTGAGAGTGCGTAATTAAAATTATTTTTCTTTTTTCTCAATTGAAACATATGTTGTGGGCACTCAAAAGAACCGTCTCAATGAGACGGAAATTGGTAAGAAAATATTAACAATTTTACTATCAAAATTTGATTGATTTTGACCTATGTTTGTGGCTATTCAGTTGGCGTCTTTTTAGTATTGAAACAGGGTCTATGGAAACCAGTGCTAGGGATGTGATGTTGCATCACACTAATCCCTCATGAACGGAGTACATGATCAAACGGACATTTTGTTTTCTGCCGTTAAGGTTCCAAAGTATCACCTTTTTCAGATTAATTTCCACCAGGAAAGCGTTGCCATGGTAACGACCTATCATATTTAAAATGGCTTCTTACAAATACAAATCACTAATATAGTGATTTTATGTGTCTTCAACTTGAGATAAATGTTGCAAATATATCGAAAAGAAATGGACTGCGCTTTAATTTCATTTGGCATACATGTATATTTATAAATCAGTAAAAATCGTGCTGAACCTGATGAAATGCCGCCTTGTGGGGCATTGCATCTTGTCTTCATTTTTCCCCATATTATATGTATCTGTTAAGAGATTTCCAGCCACCAACGGATTGAACAGCTGTGTTTTAGATTTACATGTCTCTATATGCTTCCATTGCTTCCGCCGTTTGTTTGTTGGTTATTTTCCGCTTCCATAGGGAGTGATATGTGACCCTAGATACTATCTTTTACGAAATAAAATAATAAAACCACAAAATTAACAATACAAATAAGAAAGTAAAAAACAAACAACAACAAAGATCGTCTTTACCATGGGGACATAATGCTGTTCTTATCGAGAGTAAGAAACCCATTTCTTCCTATTGATAGACATATTGATAGCAAAGGGGTACGTGCAGTGAGGGGCTATTTTGGCCCCCTCTTCATTCAAAAACTGAAAATTGCTTTTCACCAATTTCTTCTGATTGGTTTATTAGATGAATAACTGAAGTGTAACTTTCGGCAATTATTTAAATTTTACCTTTGCTATGGTAACCAAAATGGCCGACAAAATAGGCTCAAAACAGAGAAATTGCCATTATGTACCAAATTTAAGGCGTTTGGAGACCGATTTTTTAAGAATCAGATATCAGCACAGCTAAATACAAAAAAATCCTTTTAATATCTTGTGTGCCGTGGTAATTCTCATCTTCCGTTAAACTATCTTATTGATATTATTAATTTCTCTGTCAAACCTCACAATTTTGCTCTAAAATGCTCAACTTCCTTTTTTCAGCCTATTCAGCTGAGTTGAGCATGGAAAAAAGTTTTCTAACCTCGGGACAAGCTGACAAATAATGTCCATTCTCTTAGGATAGGTTAGACTGCAAGTGTGTCTGAGTCGTACCGACTGTATTTCTTAAAGTTGGTGTTATTTGGTTGGTAACCAAAACGGTGAAATAATATTGAAACAATGGTGGATGGATTTTTGTTTGATTGTGAAACCTTGCTAATTATGGACACTTATTGCAGTATCATGCCATTGAAGTAACTGTTGACAAAATAAAAAATTATACCGTTATATGCCAAAACTGTTTTTCTTTCCTCTATTTTAGACAGTACAGTCGATGGATATCACTACTTATTAGTATACTGATAGATTAAATTATACTTACATGCAATTTGAAGAGGAATTGAAAGCTGGTTGCTTTGCTATTATTATTATCTTACAGATGTATTGTTACTATAAATGTTCTTTGGCTCTTCCACATGGTGCCGTGGATTGGTCTGCAGTGTGTTATTGTGGTATTTCCTGATCATACTCACATACTTTATGAGTAAATCTCCACATTGCTGGGTAGAATTGTTCCTACAACATTTTTCATTTGAATTGCACAAATAAATGTTCATTAAAAACCTTGATTTCTGCCGGATGTTACTAAGTAACATCTGGCAGGAATCAAGTTTTTTAATCAGAAATCAACCAGCTTGGTGATGGTAATATATATAGGTCAATGTTTATTGGGTCCGAGGTCAAGCTAAACACTTTTTGGCGAGAAAATTTTTAATATTTTCTTCCCCACTAGTTTAAGATCGAGGATCTTACATGGGTGCTCATGTTTTATTGAATTTATTAAACGAATTGGGGGAAAAGAGATAAAATGCGAGGCTTGTCGAGCATTTTATCTCTTTTTCGCAACGAGTTTAATAAATTAAATTATACAGGAGCGCGAAAGTTAGATTCTATTAATCACATGACATTAAAACTACTTAAAAAGTGCATTTTTGGTGTGAAAACGTCAAGATTTTCCCTTATTTTCGAAAATCTGTAAACCACTGGTGGTTTATCGATTTTATTGCATGGCGTTATATCACTCCCAGACGCGACGTCATATTACGTCTTCCCCACTAGTTTAAGAAAATGTTTAATGTGCTCGAAATCAGTCTTGTCGAGATGGTTCTTTTGAGTACCCAAAATATATGTTTCGGTTGAGAAATTAGAAAAATAAGTTGTAATTAGGTTCTTTTGTGTTCCAAAATATATGCTTCGGTTGAGAAATTAGAAAAATAATTTGTAATTATGTTCTTTTGAGTACCCAAAATATATGTTTTGTTTGAGAAATTAGAAATAAAATTAGTAATTACGCACTCTTATCTAATTAGAAATAAAATTAGTAATTACGCACTCTTATCTAGGGGTTTGGAATTTCTAGTGTCTTTTTATCTAGTGTCTTGTTATTTTTCTAGTTTACTTTAAAAGTGTTGATTTTAGATTATTTGCTGTTCACAAACGCAGCATAAAGTATTAGTTGAAGATAGCTAGCTATGCTCAATAATTATATGGACAAATAAGCATGCTTTAACTGAAGATAAAGCGTATCATTATCACAGGAAAATGCACATTATTAGTCAAACTGTTTTAAAGTTAACAAGTGACTATAGCACCAATAAAAATATGTGTGGTCCAGGTTACCCGACCTACATTAAATTTTACCCCTTACCCTTAAATACTGAAGTAAGGAGACTCGGAGAATAGCAGAACAAAATAATTTTGTTCTGCTATTCTCTTCCAACTTCAGAATTTGGAGAAAAAAAAATAACATATCAAAATGATAATCTGAAACGGAAATCATCTAAATTTCTTTGCATTCAGCCTTTGGTATTTGAAGTAAGAGGATTAAAACAAGGTTGAATCTACAAAAATAAACCCTTTTATATCAGTTTTGTCTTATTTAATACATTTCCAAGCAGGTCTGAATATTCCAAGAAAAAAAGTTTTTAAAAAATAATAAATAAATAAATAGTATCCTACCTACCTATCCTAATTTTGTTCAGGGTGTAACCTGAACCACACATATTTTAATTTGGCCTAGGTTCTTAAGGTACACCAGATCCCCAAAGCATTGCAATTATGGAAATTTAGCAATATGAATATTAGAAGGAATACTGTTATTTATGTGTAACCTGCATTTTATATATTAATAAGAAGCATATTTATCATATCAAAAACATATACATCTTTTTTCACATATCCAATTGACAGTTCATCTATACGAACCGTATCGGAAACAAATGTATTATGTCATATGCAAAGAACAGAGTCTCAATTCAGCCTGCACAGTCTAATTAACTAACCAGTGACATTGGTCATTGGTTTACTTGGTACATCCCCATATTTTGATTTCTGTTGGGGCTTTGCTACTTAATAAACATGTAACTGTTATTACTTTACCTGTCTCTAAGGTTATAAAACTTTTTACATGCTCAACTCAACTGAGCACGAAAATTCAACTGCTCATAAAAACTAAAATACTGACAAATGAAGAAGTTTCTTGCTTTAATCATGCTAATAAATGTTAAAATGCCAACGCTTGTTGGTATTTTAACATTATCGAGCAGGATGAGTTGAGCGTGGAAAAAAGTTTTATAACATCAGGGCCTGGACTCAACTTTACAGACATGTTTACACGCGGAGTGGCTGGCATATTTCTGCATATGTTGCCAGTAGTATTAACTTAATCAATACATATCATTTTCATTTAATTATTTAAAGGTTCTTAAAGTTCATCTAATCATTACCTTATTCTAATAGCTGACACAGCATTGTCTGCGCATGTGCGATACAAAAGGATCGACGTCAGTATTTGATAAAATGCTTCCGGTCGATGACAATGGCTGACACAGTAATTATTCAGAAGAACACTTCTAAGAGTCGTTTAATTACATGTACCTCCAACAAAGGTGCTATGTTGTTCAAATATCATGCACGGATCCAGAAAGTTTTGCCAGAGGGGATCCAACTCTGACAACGCTTTTTATGATGATGATGAGTGGAGGGAGGAGGAGAGGATCCAAATAGCACGTGAGGCGGACCATCATCGGCCCGCCAACGAAACGGCATTTAAATGCCGTTTCGCTGGCGTGCCGATAATGGTCAAAAAATTAAATGCTGGCCTGATAGCTTTATGATTTTGCAGGGGATCCAGGCCAGTATTGCTGAGAAACCCTAAAGGCTTGTGATTTTTCGAGGTTGGGGGGTCCGGACCCCCTGTCCCCACTCTGAATCCGCCCATGACCGACCAACTTCTGACACAAAAAGGAATGAAATGAAGAGACATTAGAACACAGATGATTCACACAAAAGCAAGAATGAAAATAAATCAAAGAAATCAGGCCCCGAGGTTTTAAAACTTTTTTGCATACTCAACTGACATGAGCACGAAAGTTCAGCTACTTCTAAAAACTAAAACACCGACAAATAAAGACGTTTCTTGCTTTAAGTCTCCCAGAGGTTGTATTTATCATACTAATAAATGTTAAAATGCCAACAATTGTTGGCATTTTAACATTTATGAGCAGGATAAATTTCGTGCTCACCTGAGTTGAGCATGAAAAAAGTTTTATAACCTCGGGGCCAGTTCTATTTTCCCCAGGCAGTGAGTTGATTGCCACACCACTGAAAAGCACGCAAAGAACCACATCATGCGCGGATCCAGAGGGGGACAAGGGGTCCGGACACCCCTGGAAAACCGCAAGTGGCAATAGGTTTCCAAAGACATAATGGTACGGACACACTTGAGAAGCAATTCGGTCCATGATTGCTTCTAGAGGGAGGTCATACGGTCATCTGCGAAATGCGTTGATGACTTAAGAAAAAAAACATGACAAAATCAGGATCCGCCCATATATTTTTCACAAGGCCAGAACAAAAACCAAACTTTTGAGCACAAACAAAGGATGTAACTGCATATGGACTAACAAAGTAAGTAAAGGTGTAAAGATCAGGAATCGATACAATCAAGTACCATAACTGACCAAGGATGTCAAAGGGAAAGTGACAAACTTACAGTTAGACACCACAAACGAGAGCCAAGATGTCAGCCCTTTCCCAGCAGGTGATCAAAAGGGTTAAATAAACAGACGTGCACTAAGGCATAACAAACATAAGGCTGAAAAACATAAATAATCCACAAAAGAAGTACCGCCTTGAAACGGTCAGTAAAAATATATTAATGGAGGGCTTTAACCGGTTTAACGGAGCCAACCTCACCCTTAATTCATATGTGGATCAAGACACATAGATATTTAGTTTGCATAAAAGACCCCTAACTTATCAATGTATCATCTCCTAGAACATATAAATCAAGATATAAAAAGGAGATAAAAGCAAAGATAAGGACTCAACAGTAAATAAAACTGAATACCGGAGCAAAAGAAATCCAAAAGGTAAATCTTGGTGGGCCTGACACCAGCTTCTTAGAACAGATAGCAGGGGATGGAATGACTTAAGTGTATTAAACTGGCCAAACATTTGCAGTGGATTCAACCATTTTAATCAAAAATAGTAAGTGAGTATGATCAGGAAATACCACAATCACAAACTGCAGATAACCCCGTGGCACCGCGAGGAAGAGCCGCTCAACCATCACGAGACACCAGGAAGACAAATTAAGCAAAGCAATCAGCTCTCTCTTCCCCATCAAGATGATTGCAATACTAGAATGGACATAAAGTAACGTACAACAAAACATAGAACAATTACAGACTCCCACAATGGGAGTAACAATAAACAAAAAGTCAACAACAACAGAACCACCGCCTTAGAACGGACAGCAGCCTAAGCCACCGGCTTATTATATCTATGCTATATATTCTCTCAAATACCTAGACATGTTTTTCTTTAATATTCAATTGACAGCTTATATCGAGAAACTACTGTCTACCAAGCGTGTCAAATAACCAAGATATTATGAGATATACAAGGAACAGAGTCGCAGCTCAGCCTGCACAACCCAAACAACTGTCCAGTATCATTGAAATTTGATATACACCTGGATTATTTGGTAAATTTACATATTCAAGTTTCTATTGGGGCTGTGTTTCTAGATAGGCTCGCTTATGACTTATACGGACGGAAACTTTAAAGACAGCTTTACACTTGAACTGGCTGTTACAGTAAAACCTGTCTAAAGCGGCCACTCAAAAATAGACTAAGCAAAGAGCTTAATGACAAATGGTAGCTCAATAAAGGTCGAAAGTTTTGCAGAATAGAGCATTCTGCAATACTTTTGACCTGTATTTAGCGATAATCGATCTTTAAAACCAATTTGGTCTGCTTTTTGAGTGGCCGCTTAAGACAGGTTTTACTGTATGTATCTGCATATGTTGCCAGTAGTATTTACTTAGTCATAATATATCGTTTTCAGTATTACTCTAAAGGTACAATATAATTTTATGTGACAGATTTTGCCATCATAGCTGATCCTTTATCTGCCAATATAAAAGAAAAACATACATTCCGCAACACGCTGAATGCATTTAACGCGAAATTTTTGGTGAACTAACGCAGCCATGTTTTGTAATTAAAGATATTGCGTTTTCAGATCTGTAGATGCTAAAATATGTCGGCGTGATTCACAGGCGCATTGTTACAATGAGTTTGTTGATGTAATGGCTCTAAATACTACACATTTATTGGAATCAAAAAACAAAACAAATGGGCCATACCTCATGTAAATTTGGGAATAACTTATCATGACTAGATAGCTGTTAATGTCACACCGTCACAAATCTCACACTTTAAAGGCAACGCCGCTGCACAAACAGAATGCCACTATAACCCCAACACCTTGGTGACCATTTTAACTTGAATGCTGTGGCCAGAAACGTACTGCTCAGTATTGTTGTTATAGTGGTATTCTATTAAACAGTGCTTTACAATCCACTTGTCATTGCGTTCAATTTGATATATTCAAAGACCATACTTTTACCCCCAACCAACATTTTACTGAATGAAGATTTTTGCTTAAACTTTTCAGCAAAGTAACAGCTAAGTTTCTTCTCAACATGTGCTAGGTTTCATTAATATTGAAACATTTTCCTTGACGCTTCACAATTTTCAATAAACGTCCGGACGCATTCTCTTCCATTCCTACAGTAAAATTGGCCAAAAATATGCATTGGGAAAATTAAGCACATATCAAAAGACATTCAGTATTTTAATTGAAACTGTAATTGCATCTAATATAAGATGTTGTTGTCTACATTGATTTGAGTTAGAGTTTTCAATTGTTTTAGATATTTTTAAAATAAACAACTAATCTTTAGGAATTAAACAATATGCCTATGCAAAAAAACTGACATGGAGCTTAACTAATTTTGACCAGTTTAATACAATGTACCATGCCAGTGCACGATAAGAGTAGAGTTACGTAGTTGGTCAGGTTATGGTACTTTCTTCACCCGATTGGACAAATATAGGATTTTCTTTCATACTTCTAACTATAAGTATGTTTCGGCACCCTACTCTTATCGAACACGGACTCTACACTAACGACAAGGGCGTGTATTTTCTCTATAGTTTATACTATGTTAGTAGCTCTTAAGGCATTAGTCTACAAGGTTATACGCTGTCATAAAGTATTCTGTATTAAATTAGATATTTTAGTCCGCAAAAGCTTACGGACGTGATCAGGTATACAATAAAACTTGTCTAAAATGGTCTAAAAAACCTACAAAAATTGGTTTTCAAGACGAAGTATCGCTAAATGCAGGTCAAAAGTATTGCAGAAGCATTCTGCAATACTTTCGACCTTCAATAAGCTACCATTTGTCATTAAGACCTTTAATTTGCCTATTTTTGAGTGGCCGCTTTAGACAAGCTTTACTGTATTACTATATTTTGGTCTGTGACTTCATCTACATTCGTTCTTGTATATACGAGCAGCGAAGGCTCTGACGAGTCTGAGCATTTATTGTTCGAAATACGCTAAGTATCAAATCCTCATGTGCGGACTCACAAATGAAAACAATTAATTATATAATCATCCTACCTCAAATTCTGAAATTCCAAATAATCCATCAGTATTCATGTACCACTAATCAATTTGAAAACAATGACTACAGTAACTGTAGTTGCGTTGACTTGTCTACCACTGATGTTAAATAAAAACCACATCAACTTTGACTTTTACTGCAGTTTATATACAAATCGGATATTGATATTTTTCTAAGAAGCATTAAAGATGTCAGCTGGGCCATGTGGTCTTCAGGCAAGAAAAGGCGACACGACGTCTAGCTTGGAACAAGTTAAAACGCACATTTGACCACATATGATTAGAATAGGTTTAGTCCATCCTTTTGCTCATTGGAGCAATATCTTGCTAATTTGTAAGAGTATTTCTTATACCTTAGTAAGTTTTATGCTGAGGGTGTATGTATTCGCTAGCACTTTGAAATCGAGAACAAAATGAATTTTGATTGAGTAGCCGATCCGGAACTTTAAGTACACAGTTAAATCTGTCTAAAGTGGCCACTCAAAAAGAAGACCAAAATTTGTTTTCAAGACATAGTATCGCTTAATGCAGGTCAAAAGTATTGCAGAATGCTCCTTTTGTAGGCCAAAAGTATTGTAGAATGCCCCAGGAGCATTCTGCAATACTTTCGAACTTCAATAAGCTACCATTTGTTATTAAGATCTTTGTTTTGTCTATCTTTGACAGATTTTACTGTACTTAAATATATGACATACCCGAATTCATAATCAATACATGCTTTAAGCTTTGGAATGCTTAGCTACAGTGTGTAAAACAAATTTCACTATAATGCTTTATTTTATAAAAACAACAACAGCAACAAAACATCGTTACATTATCATTGGTTTCGTCAAGACTCTAACAACAACAACAGCAACAAAACATCGTTACATTATCATTGGTTTCGTCAAGACTCTAATGAGACTAATATAAAATTTGACGCCGTGTATAGATGAGCCCATTTAATGAAAACAGCAAATGCACGAATCAGCAGCTATTCGCTGTCTGGAAATTAAACAGATTTTAATGCTTCATTGTGATTTTCAAGAATAAAGCCAATATCTGTAGCTGATCAGCCTGGTTTGTGTCTTTGATAGTCGCCAAAACCAAAAACAGATTTTTCACAAAGTGGCGCTTGACGATCGCTTGCTACATCCGCGTCTTAATTTCAGCGTTATAATCACTGAACTAATCCTCATCAAGCGTTCAGAGGTAGTAATTGCAGCAGAGAAAATAGCATGGGGCGACAAGCTCTTGGGAATTCAGAAGACAGAAGCAGATGCTAGTCACATGCAAGGCATAATCCGATTGGCTCGTTAAGCAGGTTTAATATGGTTAACCCTTAAAGCGCCAAGAAAAAATGCATCTGAAAATATCGTCTGCTGAAGTCGTCTGCTGCAAATAATTGCCTAGCATTACTGAAAAATTAAGTATAGAAGCAAATAGCGCGGACCCAGAACAGAGGAGCAGTCTGATCTGGATCCACACTGTTTGCCATAGAGGCTTTTTAAACATTTCAGCAGACGAGAAAGGCAGACGACTTCATTGTGATTGGCGCATTAAGGGTTAAGTGGTGCCACACTCTGGCTAATTCACAGTTTGTCATTCTGATGAACACCTGATCACAGAGCTTTCTGAAACACTCGAAAACATAGAATTATAGAATCTGCTGAGCAATCTTCATGTATTAAACCCCCTGAACTGCTGAACTTTGATATTTTTTTTCTTTTTTTTGAAAACACTGTTTATACAGATCAGCTGGCTTCTAACGAAGCAATCTGATCAGGATTTGCTTTGTTTATCACTCTGGTTGAAAATACATGCTTCCAACTGGTATACTGCAAGAAATGTTTGCTTTTGTTCTTGAATTTATGCTTACTTTCAATAAAATGCAAAATACCAGTCTTTTTATGTTTTTCAAAATTTGAAATCTGAGGACACATCATTTTGAAAGTTATGTAAGGTTTTTAAACTGTACGCATAGTTATATATATCTGGTGTTCTGGCCCAGTAGTCGAGTGTCTAAGTGAAATCAACTTGTTGCAATCAACGACCTGACTACTGGGCCAGAACACCCGATATACATAACTATGCATACAGTATGAAGAGCTTGAATAACTTTCAAAATGCTCCAGCCTCAGATTTCGTTTTTCTTACATTAAAGTACTGTCGTTTCGCATCTTATCTAAAGTCAACATAAATTCCAGAACATAAGGAAAAATTTTCTGCATCCTCTTTTTCAGGAAAAAAGTCACATTTTTGGCATAACAATGGCGCTGTGGCGACTATCACTCAGCCCACAAACATTTTGTTAAGCAGAAACACAGCTGTATTTATAAGTGACACTAATTCGCGATGAATATTTTCAGAAGTAAAATATTGACCAAAATATTACCCGTTATAACATCTAGGTACGCAATTTTGTGCACTCGTATACTACAACCACCACGTGATGACTGCGCTGTTCGAGTACAGTGGTTCTCTAGCGTGATATAGGGGTTGACGTTGCTGTTTATCGAAGTTTAGCGTGCATTATCCGAAGTTTTAATGACGGACAACAAGTGGCCGCAAACCTGCGGCCCCTTTGTTATACTAACCCATTTAGCCATTCTGATCAATTGTACCAGTCCATTTCCGTTTTAAGGGCTGCCGGCTGATATTTTTCATTTTTATTCAATTTTTATACAGCAAATGGTTCGCAAGAGCATTCGTTGCCCGCTTACAATAGTATAGGTGTAGATTGAGACTCAGACCAAAATTCCGATGGAAATATCAGCATGCGCTATTTAAGGAGGCTTTTAGCGCATCAACGATACGTACCAAAATTACACGTGCTGGCCCATACATTTATTTTGTAGTATAAATTTGACACGTATCCACGTCAGCTTTGTTTTGCATTCTTACGAAACAATTCGACAAGGAACTGATCATGCATGGCTACTTTCAAGACAACTTTCAATTATTCTAGTCTGTGATTCACTCGTTCAAAACAAGTTAAAACCACGCAATATGTTAGAGAAATTCAAGTTGTCGACTTGCACTCAAAGTCAATTATGATTTAGCAAATGCTGACAGCCCAACTTGGGATAAATGTCTTCTTTGGGAATATTCTGTCGACAGAAATGTATTGTTTGTTGCAAACATAGCTAGCTCTAATGTGTTTAAGATTTGAGATATGGAACGGACGCATATTACATTGAAGCCTAGGTCAAATAAATTTATTGAAGATACAGTAAAACCTGTGTAAAACGGCCACTCTCAACAAGGCCGAAATTGTTTTCAAGACCAATTATCGCTTAATGCAGGTCAAAAGTATTGCAGAATGCTTCAAGGGAACAATCTGCAATACTTTCGACCTTCAATAAGCTACCAGTTGCCATTAAGATATTTGTTTTGTCTATTTTTGAGTGGCCGTTTACACAGGTTTTACTGTACAGTGTATATGTTAGGAAACAAGTTAAATAACATCAGCTGATACGAGGGCGAATAATTTAGGCTCTCAGTGGCCTCTGTTGCTGTAAGTCAGTGGCCTCTGTTGCTGTAAGCTAGATCACAAGAGCTTGAAGTTCGGTCCTTATATTACCTAGTATATAGCCTCAAAACCAAAAGCTCACAGTGTCATTAAGTAATGACACTGTGAGCTTATATACGAGACCTGTTTCATGTTTATTTGAACAAATTTGAATTTCATTTTTTGCGGTTGCATATAAATAATACAAACACATTTTGCTTTTTCATGCATAACGGACATGTCCCTGGTATTGCCAAGTAGACAAGATGGCAATCTAAAGCATATCCATAACACGGCCGCCCTAAATACACCCCATCCCCCCTTTTACTGATTTTAAGAGCTAAAACAGGTGTATCTTCTAAGAAAATGCGTATTTAAGTGTGAGATTTTCCTTTAAGTTTAGAGGAACACTCAGTCTATTTTCAAATGAGAAACAGCCTATATGTGCCTGTTTTTGCTTGGAAACTGGGCTTAATAGGTTCTTCCATACAAGTGCCCAAATGGGTATCTCATGTATAAAATGTGTCTTGGAACAATTTTAGAAAACAAATTCTCAAAACTCACAACCTACTCAATTTCTTTGATATTTTAAGTATCTATCGCCGATAAAACTGATCATCAAATATTGCAATTGAGTATTTTGCATACAATTTAGTGTTGCTATGGAAACTGTAAACCCTAAAATTTGATGTTCAAGTCGCTTCCAAAAAGTAAATATCCAACTGAAATGCTTTATTTCCTAACAGAACACACTTTAATTATTTATGTACAATATATATATAAGTTTCCAAGAGAAAAAACTTCATATCTTTTAGAGAAATTATTCGAGAAAGATTTAGTACATTTCGTTTCAGACAGTATTTTTAAACGCTTAAAATTTGACTACTCATATTAAGAGACTGTTTCAAACCAGCAAATAAAAATTAGAACTGATTTTTTGATGACTGCGTATTTCTAAAGATCAGACTAGCCCATGGAAATCAATTATTACCAAATATAACGTGAAATAAATGAGTAACGGCATTTTCAAATTTGTTCAAATAAACATGAAACACCTCTTGTAAATTATATACATGTAAGGTGACCGGATTTCAAGTTCCTGTGGCTGGATAAAGATAAGTTGTTGATTATGTTGTTTTATCATTATGACGTTGCGCCTGGGGGTGATATTACGCCATGCAATTAAATCGATAGACCACTAGTGGTTTACAGATTTTCTGGAAACGTTATGACGTCCACAACAACATAATGACAAAATTGCATGCATAACGTTTTTACGCCAGAAATAAGATTTCAAGGGAATCTTAATGCCATATAATAATGGTTTGTTTGCAAGTAAAAATTTTCACACTTAGTCTCGCTCATAAAGTACCTCTAAATGCGTCATTTGAAGTAAGAAAATTACTTAAAAGAATGCCATCTCTTGTTTACACTGAAAACGATGAAACAAAATACCACGTATCATCGATGTTTGCATTCGTATGCATTCGTATGCATTTTTTGGACATTGTTACACGTATTTTCATATAAATATAAATAATCTGGCTGGCCAATATCAGACGATACAATTATTAAAAACGAAAAATGTATACCACGCAGATGAGATACTCCTAGATAACTGGTCTGCTGCTTATACGCTGTGTGTGTTGAAACTTCGATACAATCAAAAATTGTGCTTTCCTTATATTAAGCCAAAATGCCGATTTTCAAGAACCGTGCGTATTTTAGTGTTACTCCCATTGCTTTAAACGACGTTAACATAAGAGGGGGTAACGTAATAAAACCGTCACACGAGAAATCAGTACCAGTCAAAAGTTGGCAGTGTTTAGCTGAAAAAAGGGAAATGAGTCCGAAACAATTGATTTGTGATTCATGTATGTTAAATGTTTGTTTTAGAAAATACAGCCGTTCCTTTCTACCTTTGTTAATTTTTTTTTACAATTAGGGGGTAAATATATATAGTGTGTATGAGTATGCTTTTAAAAAGTCTGTCATTTATTAAATTTGGAAACTTTTTAAAAAAATAAAATAATGTTTTATGCACCATTAAAACGGCCAAGCTTTTGTTTGGCATATAGGATAGACTCCTATCCCGTTTGTGGATGAAGTTATGAATGGGTTTTCATTACATATTGAACCCCCCTCGTATGTTGCTGATCCCATTGATCATCATGTAAGTTTAGTGTATGTTGAAGTTTGGGAATCATTGCACGGAGGAAGAGGGCGTTGGTTGATTTACTTTCATTGTATTATTTTGCTATTGTGTGCGTGCTTGTGTTCTGTATCCATGCGCGGATTCAGAAAGTTTTGTCAGAGGGGGTCAACTTTGATATGTTTTTTTTTGTGTGTGTGTTTTTTAGTTGATGAGGTCCGAATACCACTAAAAGCTGACGCTATTGAAATTGCGTTTCGCTGTCGGGCGCCTGCCGATGATGGCCCAACCTTGAATGCTGTCTTGGTAGCTTTGTTATTTATATGGGGATCCGGACAAGTATTGCAAATAAACCCTATAGCTTTGTGATTTTTCAGGGGGTCTGCACCCCCTGTCCCACCTCTGGATCCGCGTATGGTGTCTCTGCATCGCGGTATAGTACCATGAGTTGGTCTGATATATGCGATTGTATAAGTAAAGTGAGCACTTCCTTGCATTATATAAAACTCCAGGTTATCTTTTTACATCGCTATATGATATATGCATCTACAGCTAAGACTTGTCTTAAGCGCCCACTGAAAAAACAGACAAAGCAAGGATCTTAATGACAAATGGTAGCTTAATTAAGATCAAAAGTATTGCAGATTGCTCCCATTGGAGCATTTTGCAATACGGTTGACCTGCACAAAGCGATAATTGGTCTTGAAAACCAATTTTTAGTCTTTTTGAGATTGGCCGTTTTAGACAGGTTTTACTGTACGTTGTAAAAATAAGTCTAATGTTGCACCCAATATGGCGTCAGGTGACCTGCCACTGGCTTTAAAAGCTATGTTCGGTTTGATTGAAATGATCCGGATAATAGCTACAACAACAACAGATAGAAATGTAGGTAAGCAAGCGTAAGTGTACGTAAAAAGTTGGTAGCTCAGCTTCCACCTCTTTTGGTGTTTAACTTGCGATTAATTTTCAGTGTACCTTAAAGTATTTATATATGGTATTGTCTATTACAAACTAACCGATTTCTTTGGCCATAGTGTTAGTTTAAACATATTTTATTTGAAATAACACACAAATAATTACAGTATACATACATAAATCTGTAGACAATATAAAGGATTAGAACGAAAGCAAAGCTTATAAAGTTCTTCTCCCTATCACAATGTATTTGTTTGCTTTAGCGGAAGTTGAGTATTAGTTTAGCATATTGAGCGGTGGATATTCATTTGAAAACAAAACGAGTACAAGAACAGAAAAAAACAAAGAAAACAACATACAGCTTTGTGAGAACATAATGAATAAATACAATAATTATAAAAAAAAATGATAACATCGTCATAAAGGCTAGGAATATCACTTTGGTAGGGGTAGGGGTGGGGGATAAGAGTAGACACCACAGACCAGTTGGAAGGCTGAAAACCTGTAGTATATGTGTACATATGAAAATATCGCCCTAAGGTAGCATGATACTTGATTAGGTAAAACGTTTGGTGTCAAGTATATACTTGTGAACATGTTCCAAAATTGCAATGTTTGCTTCAAGTGATAGTGTTGAACTTCCAAAGAGGAGGAGACTTAGTGAAGGATTCTGGTAAGTAGTACAGGCATTCAAAAGAGTGTTGCGAGGCCCCTGGTAGAATCTGCAGTGAAAGAAATAGTGCTGAGTATCTTCGATGCTTCCACATCGACATAGTGGGGATTCAGTAATATTTTTGTGAAAGAGGTCCATATTTAAAGAACTGCAGCCTGTACGTAAGCGTGCGTGAAGGATTTGGGCTTTCCTGGAACCACAGTAATAATAAGTTGGGACAGATTGAAGATCTTTCTTAAGGAAAGTTTTAAATGATGAGAGAGTGTTTAGCTGCCTTACTTCCACTGGTAGGCTGTTCCATTGCCTAAGAGTCGATGGAAGAAAAGAATTATGATAGAGGCTTGTGTTAGATCTGATAGTATGAATGTCATTTGAGTTCCTAAGATTGTGATGAGAGATAGCGTTCACTTGCTGTGGAATTAAGGAAGACAGATATACAGGTGTGAGTTGATTAAACATCTTATAAAAGAGGGTAATTTTATGATCCTGTCGTCTTCTGTGCAGGGTCTGCCATCCAACTTCTTTATAAAGATTGTCTAAGGAAACGAGTTTTGTTGTGCCAGTAGTGATTCTCGCTGCTTCGTTTTGGATCTTGTCAAGTTCATTCTTTTCATACTGGGTGCAGTTATCCCATATTACATCCCCATATTCAAGAAGTGGCCTGATAAATGTTAAATAAATAGTTTCAAGAGACTTGCGATCCAGCTTGAATTTGAGTTTGCGCATAATATGAATTCTGAACCAAGCTTTCTGCTTAATATAATCAATATGTTGATGCCAGCTGCAATCGTTAGAGAAGTATAAGCCTAAATGTTTGTGAGAGGAAACTTCTTGAATTTGGACATTTTGCATATATAAAGGTGGGTGAATTGGCTTATTGATTTTGCGAGAGATTAGAAGAGATTCGTTTTTGGAAGGGTTGAAAGTTACTAACCAGATAGCAGCCCAACGAGAGAGTTTTTCAAGATCAGAATTAAGACAAAGAGCAGCTGTTGTAGGATTATCTACTATGATGAAGAGACTAGTATCATCAGCAAATAAACGGATATTGGATCCAATATTTTTAACAATATCATTGATGTATAATAAAAACAATAGAGGGCCAAGTATAGAGGCTTGTGGCACGCCAGCTTTGATGTAAACCCATTCTGAGAGACTGCCTGGAAGCACTACACGTTGGCGGCGTCCTGAGAGGTAGCTTTGAAACCATCTTAGGACGTCTCCTGAAACACCAGCAGCTTTAAGTTTGTAAATAAGTCCTTCATGCCATACACGATCAAAAGCTTTGCTAATGTCGCAGAAGACAGTCCGTACCTCTTTACCAGCATCAAGTGCTTCTGTGAAGATATGGTATAAATATACAAGTTGGTTAACAGTTGAGTCACCTGGGATGAAGCCTGATTGCAAGGAAGATAACATGTTATTGTCTTGGAGATGATTATAGAGATATTTAAAGACAAGTTTTTCAAATAATTTTGCTACAGAATTTAGCAGAGATATAGGCCAGAGCATATTAGCAATATTGTGAGCCATAGAGTGAAAACTGTGATAAGCAATAGGAGTAAGCATTTACATGAAAACTGGACATTTGATCTTGACCTTAAATTAGGTAACGTTGATCTCAGTTGACATGGCAGAATTAAATCTTGTGTTTTGGACATGCTATCCAAGATCGAAGAAAGCATCGAGAAAGCGTGGATTAGGTGACAGTTAAGTGTTAAGAGAAATATAGAATGGAGTGTAATATTGAGTGTGTATCTTGGGCGATATACTGGCATGACTGCAAACTTACTTTGTTTAACCTTATGTCTCATGTAATTGTGCATAAAAAGATAATAAACAAGGCAAATGCAGTCATGTCAGAGAATGTGTATGAACAAGCCATCATACCCCCTTCAGGTCCGCAGTGTCTACCAATCCCCTCCCTTAATTCCCTGATGAATATCGTTGCGAAGTTGCATGTTATCATCAAAAATACAAGATGAAGCATAGAAAATGTCATGTGACAGACAAGTGGAGGCAATTCGCGTGCGCTTTTGCGCGCGCGCGTGTGTGTGTATGTGCGTGTTAGTTCATGCGCGCGTGCGTGTGTGTGTGCGTGCGCGCGCGTGCGCGCGCGCGTGTGTGTGTGTGTGTGTGTGTGTGTGTGTGTGTGTGTGTGTGTGTGTGTGTGTGTGTGAACGGATGTAAGGTAGTTACATATAGTGCCGTTAAGTGGGTACTGATCAAAGTTAAGTCAATGGATCGTTGTAAAACACGGTATGGAGCTAACAACGTAAGTTGAGCATTATTTAAGCGGTCATAACTTGTATTGATCTAGCCAGTCAGTTGGTGTTGAAGCTAACAGGCTTGTGTAGAAGCTAATAGTGAAAATTAACTTTGTTGGGTAATGCTGTGGTCTATGAAAGAAATGGTAATAGATTATAATAATAATAATAGAAAGATAAAAAAGGATGAGAGAGGTGAAATAAACAAATAAGTAGTGGTCAGTAGTCGGTCACCTATGCCAACTAATACAACAGATAACACGTGAGCTGCATAATATCTACAGTGTAGGTCCTGACACACAAGTACAGACATGTATAGCAGTATATAACCCTACTATGTACAACGTTAATAATAACAATCTGCTAGGTGGTTCACTTCATATATCGAGGGCTTGCTGGTTTTAATATCGGGTAATATTGCAATTTTTTTATTGCAGAAGGAATTATGTCATTACGCAAACAGTAGGGACCCAGGTGAAGTGCCATGTTCGATAGCCCCTCATTTGGGTCTCCACTGTTCGCCATACTACATATGCATATGAGAGCTGGAGTTTTGTATCAGCGGTCAGGTGAAGATGTCGTATAGTCACAGGGTTTCAAATGTTGAGATTTTTCAAAGGGATTTCAAGCCATGAGCAAGCCATGAAGTCCTAGCATCAACTTAGATGCAAATAAGAAAGTCACATATCATCAATGAGTCACAGGTTGTAATTTTTGGGATATTTTTTTGACTTATCAAACAGTGAAGACTCAGATGAAATGCCGCCTCTGCAGCATTCCATCCAGGTGCTCACTATTTGTCAAAGTACTTCAGGAGCCACCAACACAAAGGTATAACAAGTTTGAGATCCTCGTCGTGTCGATCAACGTCATCAACGTCGCATCGGCAGAAGTTTGAATGAAGAAATCACATCACAATCAATGGGTCTATGCACGTACGTGATTATCTAAAAAAACACACTTCGACTAAAGATCGCTATTTACTTAACAGCCAGTGAAATCCCCGATGAGGTGCCTACTCCTATGTGGCACTCCGTCCGGGTCCGCACTGTCTGTAAAAGTACTCAATTAGAAGCCATCAGCTTACAGAATAGGTAACTGCGACCAACGCTTTAACTATTGTAAACAGGTGAGATCCCCGAAAAATGCCGTTCTATGAGGCACCCCATCAGGTCCACACTGTTTGCTACCGAGTACACACATAGGAGTCACCAACATATAAGAGAATACGATTTTATGAGTCGTCATAACAGATGCCCTGTACCGACAAAACGCTCATTACACCCAGTGTAGACCCTGATGAAATGCCGCGTTCTGATGCACTCAGTCCAGTCCCACACTGTTTATAAAAGTACTCGTTTAGGATCCAACAGAACACCAGTGATTGTAATTGAAAAAGAAAAAACAAACAACATAATGGTGTATTTGATTTCACTCTTAACAACCAGTGCAGACCCCGATGAAATGCCGAGTTCTGTGGCACTCCATCCAGGTCCACACTGTTTGTAATGTATTCAGTTGTAGGATCATCAGCGATACGGGGGATACGATTTAATGAGTCTCAATAACAGGTGTCAAGACCGACACAGTGTCGTAACCGTTTTACAACCACTGAAAACCCCGATGAAATGCCACGATATGAGTCACTCCATCCAGGTCCACACTGCTTGTAACAATACTCGTCTAGGAGCAATCAGCATACAAGTTTGAACATTTTTTGAGATTTCATAACAGGATATCTAAAACCGACACAGTGTCATATCTGCGACAAAGAGATGCCGTAACCATGCAATAGCTGTGGGACACACATAGGTTGTGATTTTATAAAGTACTTCTTATCTTTAACCGAAGATCGTTAATATTTGTCAAACAGTGCAAGACCCAGATGAAATGCCGCATTCTGCGACACTCCATCCGGGTCCTCACTTTTTGCCGAACTAATAATTAGGAGCTACTATATTATCGAGGGGCATGCCGTGGCAAGAGGAAAGCGTTTTTAACATTTTATCTGGTGCAATTGAAATAAATCCTGGCTGTAGTATTGTTAAGTACTACAGAGAGTGCGCAAAAGTAAATGTATTATAGAAATAATCGACAGTTCGATCGTAGAATAGACCATATAAGAATTAGAACACACCTATAGGGCCAACTAAGCCAAACCCAAATTAGTCAGTGCCAGCGGAAGCTAGCGGTTGATACCCGTATGGGATAAGGTCATTTAGAGAGTTGATGCGGTGGACGTTACCCGTGTTGTCTTTGATCAGGATTGTACCGTCTGTGGACCAGGCGCCCTTGAGACGATCCGATTTAACCAGGAGACGAGCCTGATATAGATAGCTGCTACGTCTCTTGGTTAGATCCTCGTTCACAAAGACACCAAGGAACCCATTGTTTTTAAGTTTTACACGGTCACTGTAGAATTTGGCTCTGGCCCGATAAGTAGAGAATTTGACTATTATGTCCCTGGGCTTGGTTCTCTTTGGGTGAGTTGGGTTACCGATTCTGTGACTTCTGTCGATGTCGCGTATGTCGATGTCAGACCCAATTTTGGTTGCCATATCCAAAACGATACGATCAGTATCTTCATGTAGCTCCTCGCGGTATCCAGATATACGGATACAGTTTCGCCTGCTGTACTGCTCAGACTGGTCA
Source organism: Loripinus fragilis (assembly GCA_964019695.1). Classification (NCBI taxonomy): domain Eukaryota; kingdom Metazoa; phylum Mollusca; class Bivalvia; order Lucinida; family Lucinidae; genus Loripinus; species Loripinus fragilis. The sequence continues at coordinate 64,934,161 of OZ026516.1, forward strand.
GCCTGAGATTCCAAAGTCGTAACCCTTGCTAGAAGTGCCTTGTTGTCCGCCCTCAAGCTGGTGTTGTCATGTTCCAGAGAGATAATTCTGTCTTGTAGCCCCGTAAGAACACCTTTAACAACTGAATCAACTAGATTGCTGATCTCCCCTTGGAATGAAGCAATTACTATTTCAGAGAGTTTTAACATCTCGGAGGGAGGGATAACGAGGTGTGGTGCTGAACCTGACACTTCGTCGGTAAATCCAGTAGCCATTGTTTGATTGACACACTCACTCTCTTCTGATATAGGAAGTAAATCAGATGCGTCAAGATCGACTTTGTTCTTTTTGTTATCAGCTTCAAATTCAGGTGATGTTAGTTCGCGTTTTCTACTCTGTTGAGCTATAGGAGTTGAATTCATACCTCACTTATGAGCAGTTACTGTAGTCATGAAAAAAATCCGGCAGGACTTCTCCATATAAAATACCTTTAAATTATTGAATATTGAATATTGTTCATGATATTCACGTGGCTAAACAAGTATTAAGGAAAGAGCTCTAGAAAACATAGTCATCTACATACTAGATAAGTGAATAATTCCAAGTCCAAACTGATTCAACTCCTCATTTAGGTACACTAGAAGTCAAAATACACACACATCTTATTGTCAGATAATCATTTTAGTCGAATTGCCTCACATTTGTAAGAAAAGTCTATGAATAAGCCATGTCTCTAATAATTCTTCCTCCGCATTTTCAAAACAAACATTACTCCGCCATTTTGACCACGTGACATTAAAGTGATTAGCGGGTAACATTTGAATCGAACCGCAGCTCGACATACACAATAATTTACGATTCGGAATTACAAAGTATAGAGTTGTTTGTGAAGAAAATGATACATGTAGTACTTAAAAATCTCTGAAGAAAATGTCATTACAAAACCGCTCTTAATATATATTGACTCATAAACCATAAATGAACAAGCAATTCTCTGAAATTGTTCTTGTGGCAATGTCTACAACAAAAAAGTACATAAAAAATAGATATATATGAAAACATTTAATAAAAACAGAATATATACAGTCAGACATAAGTTCAGCATCACCTATATAGTTTCCTAGAAAACGAAGGAAGCTTTTCAGTCATAAATATTTTCTTGTTTTATTTATGAAAATAGATAAAGTGGTGACAATTCACTGCAAATTTCGATTCGATTATCACAACGGTAAACAACTTAGCATGGTAAATGCACACTTACCCATAAAAATGTCCCTATTCTCTTGCCCATTATGGAATTCTTAAAACGCTTAGACATGTTAAGTGTTAGTGTCATATTGTTACAATATCAAAGACAAGTTCTGTCTGAAAATTTCAGATTCATATTACTAAAAGAATAAAAGTTATGGATGTTTAAAGAATGGCATGTTATATAGTGATAATGCAAACATTATAAACACGCGCTTAACTATCTCTATGATCCTCTATAACTGACATGAAACCTTGAGTTCGACGGAATCAGTTTGGCACTTGTTTGAAAATAAGTCTAGATTATTTCTGCGTTTATTTTAATTCAAATTAAGCACTTTTGGTTAAGCTGTGACACTTTTTAAGGGTACATCCCAAAATAGGGGTTGGTGTATACAGGACTCCGTAGAAATTCAGCAAAATGACCAAATGGCATTCTGATATGTTCAGCAGACCAAAGGAAGACAAGGGTAACAAAATATTACAAACTGGTTGTTCTTCTGAAGAAATTTGTACACGAAAAACGTCTCTAAAATAATGTTGGGGTGATGCCTAACTTATGTCTGACTGTATAGCTTAAGCAATTGCTAAGTTGGGCATGAGCGTCACTGCACTTCCATTAACCTTCATGGGGATATGGGCAGGCTCTGTTGAATTGGGGTTTTCAGTTTTGTAGGTCACCCCGATTGAGTATTTTCACTTTGAGTGACTAGAATTGGTTTTCTAATTTTATTCCTCATTTGACAAACATATGATTTTGCCTGACAACATTGGCCTGTGACATATGAATATTCAATAACCTTTCTCCCAATCTTCGGGAATCATCATGAAAACTACGCTTTAGATTGTTGTAAAATTACTTTTCTGAATACCAGGATATCTAATTCCTCAGTAGCCCAGTAGACAACAGTATTTCGTAAGAAATCAACATTTTTCGAATCAGGGACCTTTTCAATCTATGAATATTTTTTTATCATTTTCTTTTTCTTTTTTTTTTTTTGTTAATTTATTTATTTATTCATTTGTTCATAATGGATAAATTTAAAATGAATCTGGCATACGTTTATGCATTAAATGCAAGCACGGCACAACGCTTTGAATAAGCCTACTTGATAAACGCCCGTTGAGAAACCTAATTAATAATGAATGTACATGTTTAAGCGACTAAGTACAAATAAAAAGATATGCTGAACCGGAAACCCTCGAGCTGAAAAAACACAAGTGGCTTTAGGTAAACTTAAAAGTACTGGACCGGACTCTGCCCCCTCGAGAATAAAAAATGTATGCCAGTATTTCTCCATCCCACTATTTTGAGGAATCAATTAGCTTCTGAATTGAAAACAGTATTAACTCCTCGGAAAAGGTCAGGTATAGGTGTTTTGATACAGTGAAAGAGTAGTATATACCCCCCCCCCCAAAAAAAAAAAAAAAGAAAAAAAACTGAAGGATAACAATTTTGTTGGTATTTACTTTAACATTTATGAGCAAGATAATATTTCGTGCTCAGCAGAGTTGAGTATGAAAAACGTTTCAAAACCTCGGGGCCAGGTTTCTCGACACGAGGTTCATATGGACTCGACGTAAGAAAATCTGTCTTTTGGGATTTCGATCATGTAAGGCTAAACCCAGACTGTTCAGCTACAAAGACTTACTTGGATATTAAAATTATGTACGAATCATGTTTAGATGTAATACTTTGCGCGGATGTGCAGGGTGGTCTGCACATATTTTGTTTGCATGCAACTAGACCGGTATTTCTTGTGACGAGTAGCTTAATAACGAAACATGATCTTTTATAGTGGCGCAGGTGCTTAATAATACGCGTTTGAAAATAATAAAATGTCAAATAGTAACATAAACGAAAACAAAATTGACTTAGATCACAAGGTTTTGGTTTTTGTCGGCATGCAGCGAAGGCTGATGCAACTAGTCTGCTCATTCGCGCAATTTCGCAAGTTCTCTAATGTGAGTATGAACATGAAATAATTACACACTTTAACTGTTTGGAAGAGCCATAGAAAACTAAAAGTCTAATGACATCAGGAAGACAATTAAAGTAAATCAACCAGCTGTGTCTTACCTATCAAGATGATGGAAAAACCAGAAACGCTGCCTATTACTGCATAACAAAACAGGGACCAAACACAGAAACTTAACAAACATTGGGAGCAACAATAAACAATGAATCAACAACAGAACCACCGCCTTAGAACGGACAGCAGCCAAAGCCACTTGGGGTGGATTTTATTATTTGCACTTATTGCTAGATACTGTTGTTGTTCCAACACGAGTTCACGATTATTGTTTAACTCTTAAACGGAAAAAATATATGAGCCAGTGCATGAGATTTCCAACAATGTGGCATTTTGACATGTGTAGACTCGGACGAGCCTCTGCAGCCTCCTTTTAAGCTTAGAAACTCCTAATGGTGTTCAGTCAATAGCTTTACATTCATAGAATACTCAAACGACTAGCAAAGGCTCTGATCAGACTGCGCGTATGCGCAGGCTGAATTGAGGCTTTGCTGGTCGCACATACAACATTGTTGAAAATCTCATGCACTGGCTCATATATAAAGGAAGTAACCTGCCATCCTTGAAATTGGGAATGAACCTGTAAAAACAGGTAGTAAGAGCCACTGGTCATAAATGATGGTCTAGATTTGTTTTATTCGGAAACGATTTATTTTCTTCTACGAAACAAATAATAATAACACTTATCACATCTTTTTTTCTGTATGTTTTCCTTTATGCTTTTTTCGAAATATCATTTTTCTTGTTGTTATTTTTACTTTGTTTTACAATTATCAAAAGTGCCCTATATTTCTTTTTTCGGTATTTCTTGCTCGTTTTCCCACTAAAACAATATGACCTTTGTTCTATTATCGGTTAAACCACATCCAGACCCGCATACATGTAACATGAGTTTATCCACAGCATGATGGTCCGAATTTATTTTGTTAGTAAAACGTTTCCTTTTCTTCTAAGGTCCCATTCACATGCACACATTTACTTATGTAAGTGAAGATAATTACGTAAGCAAATTTACTTACGGTGTCCTGTGGACGCATTTACCTACGTGAGTATGAAAACTCTTGGAGTAAACTGGGCTAAGTCTAAGTAAAAGTAAATTCGACCACCTGTGGAGGTCATGCAAAAGTATTTTACCTATAAGCATGTATACTCCATGAGCAAACTTATAAGTAAAATTGTCATGTGAACAGACTTCAGATTTACATATATAAGCAAAGTTATGTTTATGTCCCCACCCCCAATCCAAGTGGGAACATATTGGTTTTGTTGTGAATCCCATCGGCGTCTGTGCCGGCGTCTGAGTAGCTTCGTTTCCGTGCGTTATCCTCTGAACCAGTGAATGAATTTTGACCAAACTTGCATAGATACGTTGTTGGGAGGGGGGAGACTTGGTTAGATTTTGATGACATTGATCTCATTAGCACTACGAAGTGCCAAATTTCGACCAAAGATAGGGTTTCCACATGTTGAACTTAATAATTGATGCTGACCAAAGCTTATATGTTGTTTTATTGTGGCACAATGAAGAGTTGATTAGATTTTGGTGGCATTGGCCTAATTGTCAAGGTCGTCAATCTATAAAGACTGCAAATTTCAGTCCTGTTCACACACTTTATGTCTTCTGAACAGGTTACTGGATTTTGACTAACCCTTCGCCGATAAAGTGTTGGTTTGTTTGTTTGTTTGGTGCTTAACGACGCATCAACCCTTGTGGGTCATTAGCGTCAGACGGTATTAAGTAAGCATGATGTGGATGGAAAAAGTAAAAATTTGTAATAAATAAAATGAAAGATGATGATGAGTTTGTATAATGATATCGAGTTGCAATACGATTGTTGACAGGAGAGACCACGTACAATATCTGACAGTTTCAAAGAGCTGTTCAGATAACTGTACATGTTCTTTAACTGAACAAAATACAACATTAAAGAATCTATATTATGGTCTGATACAAATGTAAAACAAAACAGGATTTTAAAAATAACAATTAGATTTTTTTAAAAAGATTTATTTGTTTTAAAAATGTCATAATGCTATCAATATGTATATATTGAAATAACTGTTTCATGTTCTCAACATGGAATCAATTATTTCTTACTTGAGCAAAATCACCACACTCCAAAAGGAAGTGACGTACAGTAAATGGTGCATCGCAACTAACACATTGTGGATGCTGTTCACCTAATAGTAAGTATGAATGCGTGACTCTTGTATGACATAAACGGAGTCGAGCCAAAACAACTTCTTCTTTTCTAATGTTTCGAACAACTGGTTGATGTTCACCAATATTTGGTTTTATTTCAAGAAGTTTATTTCAAATACTGTTATTCCATGAAGTTTGCCATTGATCCAAGATATATTTATTGATAGAAGGCTTAAAATTGTTGGGAGGGTGAAAAGAGCTGATTAAATTTTGATGCCCCTGACCTGAATTTTAGTGGCAAAATGAAGAGTTGATAAGATTTGCGTTAGCACCATCATTTAAAGACTGTAAAAATCAGCACTTTTGGAGCTGTATCTTATCAACTTGTGGATAGATTTTCATCAAACTTGCAATGATACTTTGTTTGGAGCGGAAAAAGAATAATAAGATTTTGATGGCATTGCCCTTATCTTCATGGTCACACAAGTACTTTGTAATTTCAAATGTTGACCAAAATTGTGTTTCCGCATGCTATCTCTTTAAATAAATATTATTCGCTTAATATTGCATCTTTTTGCTGATTGAAATTTGGGAAAGCATACTTGCAACTCAACTTGGAGCTCAACCTGAGATTTTCTTTAGCTCTGACTATCTGTAAGTCGTAAGCCATTTTTTCTGTTTCATCATAGTGCGTTAATTTGATTATATTGTTCATCTATGATGATACATTGCAATAGTAAGGAATCCTCCATGCGAGCTTAACATTTTTGTGCTTCAACAACAGCAGACTCTAGGGCGAAGATTTGGTATCAATAAATTGTATATAAGCCCCCCCCCCCCCAAAGTGGCTTTGGCTGCTGCCTGTTCCAAGGCGGTGGTTCTGTTGTTGTTGATTTGTTGTTGATTGTTACTCCCATTGTAAGATTCTGTAATCGTTCTACGTTTTGTTATGCTTTACTTTGTGTCCATTCTAGTTTTGCAATTATCTCGATGGGGAAGAGTGAGCTGGTTGCTTTGCTTTGTTTGTCTTCCTGGTGTCTTGAGATTGTTGTGTGGCTCTTCCTCACGCGGCCACGGTTTTTTTTTTGCAGTTTGTGATTGTGGTATTTCCTGATCATACGCATTTACTTTTTTTAGACTCAATTAACGTTGGATTTATTTTAGTGGGTGGGGTTTGTCATAGTTTTCCTATGAAAACATTTTAATTCTTGACTACTTGGGAATAGCTATTTTAGCTTTTTAATCTTACTCCTTTATTTTCCATCCATTGGTCGTCAGTAAATGTCCCTTTACCAACATCAGTCCATCCATCACCAGATCGCTGTTTCGTTCAAATAGACACTAAAATAGTTTTTCATAAGACAAGGCAAGAAAGAAGCCAAAGATCAGGACCGTCACAATCATGTACCACACCTGACTCAGGAGAGCGTATGGCAAGGTGACAAAACACAAGAAAACACCACATACAAGAAAACCAAGATGCCAGCCCTTTCCCAACAGGTATGATCAAGGCTGCAAGAAACAGACATGGAAGTATGGCAAAGGCAAATAACAAATAAGATCCACAAAAGAAGCACAGCATTGGAACGGTCGGTTTGAAAATAACGAGGGCTTAAACGGCAACAACCTCACTCTAAATTCTAATGTGGATCAAGACACACAGATGTTTGGTTGGCATGAAAGATCCTTAACTTATCAATGAACCATCTCCTAGTACAAGACCAGTGCACAAATAGTATGGCAGCTGCTGCCTCTGGTTTTCAGTGTACAATCTGTACATGTCTGCTGTCAAAATACATTTGGCCTGTAACAAGTATGTGAACCTAATAGAATACTCATGTGGACGCTATTAACATGTGAACGCAGAGTAAATATAGTTTTACTTACGTGTGTATATTTGCTCCATATAGTAAAATACTTACAGGTGTAAATTTTGTGCATGTGAATGGGGTCTAAGAAAAACAATAGAAACACTGATCACATCCATTTTTCTGTTTTTCCTTTATTCATCTTTTACAAAAGCTTGTTCTCAGTTTTCTTGTTATTTATATTATCATTATTCCATGGGTGAAAGTTTTCAGGATTATTCCTGAATTCAGGATTTTGAGGCTGACTTTCCATAGAAAGTCAGCCTCAAAATGTTGAATTGGAAACATTATTGTAGGTTTTTTTTGAGAAGACAATCGGCCATTTGGACTTGAAATTGTCTTAAAGACCTTTGTTTTGTCTGTTTTTGAGTAGCCGCTTAAGACAACGTTTTTGTATATGGACATTCTAGGGTTATTTCAAACATAGGTCATGTTTTGATTCAAACATTATACATAAACTCTTTACCAAATAGTGTCTTCTGTTGATACATATAAACCATTTGCAAACAATTTTAAGAACCCCTTCAGGTCCAAACTGTTTGACACGCTGATGGTACTCCTGAAAGAATCTTTTCGAAGCCTCAATTTTCAACCAAAATTCAGTTTATCGTAATATGACGTCGCGTCTGGGAGTAAAATAACGCCATGCAATAAAAATAGATACACCAGTAGTGGTTTACAGATTTACGGGAAACGTTATGATGTCCATAACAACATTAAAAAAAATCATGACAAAATTATAACGTGAACAGAATCTAACATCCGTGCTCTTGTATAATTGAATTCATGTTTGAAATAACCCTAAATTTCCCATATACAGTATAAGTTGTCTTAAGCGGCTACGTAAAAACAGACGAAACAAAGGTCCTAAAGACAAATGCTAGTTTAATGAAGGTCGAAAGTATTGCAGAATGCTCTCTTGGAGCATTCTGCAATACTTTCGACCTGCATTAAGCGATAATCGGTCTTGAAAATCAGTTTTTGGTCTCCTTTTTAAGTGGCTGCTTAAGATAGGGTTCACTGTATGTTTAAGATAAATTTTAGTGGGTGGGGGAGGGGAGGGGAGCTTTTGTACAGAGATGTTTTAATTGCGATTTTGAAGTTCGATCGGTTTCATTGCAATCTGTGCAGAAGAATGTAAACAAAACAATATTCAGCATTTTCCTTTTTCTTGTCAAATTTGTTTTGGTGACAAATAGGAACGCTCTTGGTGCTTAAAATCTTTGGAATGGATGTAATTGCATTTTAAAAGATAAGGTTCCGTCAAATATTTGATTACGAGAATTTTCAAGCACTCATTTGTGAAACTTCAGCGCAAAGAAATTTTATGACCGTGTGATGCATTAAGCAATCGATTTGTTGGTTAACCGTAACGTTTATGGCACATGGACGATTGTTAATACTAAAGCTACAAAATATAAATATAGGAGACAGTGTTATTATCATCGAATCTTTGACAGCAAAGACGTCTATGTGCAGCACAATTATCTTAAATGTTGTCCATATCACGAAATCCTCTTATATTTGGGCCGGAACGCGAGAAAACCTGTCTTCGGGGGTTTGCGAACAACACAGACGCAGACCAGCCTGCGCATCCGCGCAGACTGATCTGCGCCTTTGTTATTCGCTTTTTGGTAAGTTTCATATGTAAACTTGCCACGGGTGAAATTTCGATTTTCTAGAGCGTCTCTGTAGCTGGGGAGACTGGTTTGAATCTCGCTATGACGGAAACCCCGAAGACAGGTTTTCTCGCGACGAGGCCCATTTATTAGCCAACCTGTCTTCGGGGGTTCCGACAAAGCGAGACTTAAACCTTAAAGGTACTAGCTACACTGTGAGCTAGAAAAGTGAAAATTCGCTTGTAGCAAGTTTAGGTATGATACTTTCTAATAAACAAATAGTGACAAAGGCGCTGATCAGACTTCGCGGATGCACGGGCTTGTCTGCGTTTTTGTTGTTCGCACACACCGAAGACAGGTTCTCTAACGTCGAGGCCCATTTATAAAGTGAATTTCATGCAAGCCGTCATTTTTGTCCTACGTAAAGATTATCTAACATTCGTGCTCGTTAGATCCGCATTTACTTATAGTTGGATATACTGCATTCGGTCCCGTCCCTCCGTCTGCTCGTCTGTCCGTCATTCGATTATGCTTGTAACGCGAACTCCTCTTCCACTTTATGGAGGGTGTTTCTATTTGGCACCCTGATTGTCCTCGGTGTAGATGAAAACGAATGTTTCGGATCGCCGCAAACCTTGGAATCAATGGTCAAGGTTAAATACAATTAAAATATGTCTGTATTGACTCGTAACGCAAATTTCTCTTCCATTTTTGATAGTGGGTGTTCATATTTGACAAACTGATTGCATTTGGTATGTAGATGACAACGGCGGTTTGAGATTGCCCATATGACCTTGGAGTCAAAGGTCAAGGTCAAATATACTTAAAATATGTCTGCATGTATGGCCCGTAATGCTTATAACTCCTCTCAGTCTCGTTGGAGACTGTTCATAGTTGGGTTGGCTCAAATATTGCCTTGTGTAAATGGCAACGAATGCTTCGGATTGCCCATATGACCTTGTAGTAAAAAGTCAAGCCATTTAAATAAATTAAAATTTATTTGGCTGCCTTGGCCTTGACTCCAATGTCTTACCTGGAATCCAAATATACTGTTGTCATCTACATATGCCAGTTACAAGCGAAAGTATGTGCACGAAGTACTGGTTAACTGCTTGTTCAAGCTTGCCCAGGAAAAAGTGTGGTTAGGTGAACTGACCGTCCCGCCATGACCATAGCTGTTGACTTGGGACGTAAAGCAACAAAACAAACAAACAAAATATCACAAATGCATTGCATTTTTGCATTGTTTTCTCCAATAAGAATGAAAATGAAAAGAATATATTTTTGTATACAAAATTGCAGCCCTCAAATATGCCCCCTATAATTGAATGCATACTTTCGTCAAGTACAGTTTTTTGCAGTTTTACTTAACAACTAATGAAGGAAATGGTATAATAATCATTCTGGGCTGTTAATTCATAAACAAATCAGTTTATCATAATAAAGACGCATTAACTGTATTAAATAAAGCAAGAATTTAGAGCATAACTGAAAATGCATATAATTTTTGCAACACTTAACAAAGAGGCTGTCATCTTAAAAATGCACCCTTTTCCAATTAGGGGGCATGGATGAGCATATGTGCATAATTTTTAAACCGCACAGGAAAGTCCGCCATAAATTGGTAATTCTGTGCAGGGAAAAATATAGATTAATATGATAACAAATGAATACGCTCTTGAAACAATATCTATTATGGGTCCAAAACCTTAAGCATCTCGAATGGCAGTGAAATGTAATTGTAGTGTAATTAATAACATTGGGCAAATTAATTGAATGTATGAATTACTTTGTTCAAAAGCCATGTAATTGTAATTTAATTGAACAAATTCCAATATAATTGCAAATAATTAATTACTTTTCAAAGTAATTGACCTCAAGTCTGTCACATGTGGCATATTGTATCCTCCGTAGTCTAAAATAAATATTCTGGACTTCAATAACTCTAAATGATGCTTTAAAATATATACCAGATAAATTCAGTAATTCCAGGCTATGGAAAGTTGGATTTTTTAACCGATTTATACCGAATGGAATTTCCCACCCCTATCAATTGGAACAGTCCATTTCTGTTTTAAG